>NIUQ01000574.1:0-45756 GCA_002796945.1 Plectus sambesii | reverse complement strand
TTCGTAGTTGTGGATGGGAGTTGTTTCTTGACTGAACGACGCCCCGTAAAAGGCGGTGTTGAGCTGTGTACACACGATGCGTCTCATATACGTTTCGAGATTAGCGATCGCGTTTTGTTAGCTGTTCCCCGGCATTAAACAAGATCTCCATTCGCCCCTGTCTGCGAAGAAAGTACTGTAAACTGTCGTTAGCTGCGCATGGAAAACGTGCCGTATTTGCTATCGCTTCAGATTGTCATTAGCACTCCGCTATGCAGCTTTGTCATGCGTAGCTCACACACAGTGTACTGTATATGCTCCGCAGCTACGGGCGACTGGAGTTATCCTTTATGTTTGCGTTTACTTCTGTTTTCTGGAGACTTCCGCGGTATCATAGCATCTGCTCTTGCTCTCGCTTCGAATACGTCACACAGCGCAGTAAACTAATTTCTTTGTCGTCAACACGCGTGCAAATCTCGCATTCTATCGATTGACTATACAGATTCGAATGAAACATTCACATATTTGGGCTTATTAATTGACTGGTCCTTGAAAATTGACTGTTTGCTTGATAGCACAAGGAGGCCGGTGGGCGGAGTGTGGAATGAACGGAGCGACGCGGCCACCGGTAAACACGTATGTGTTCATCGACACAGAGACGACCGGTATTTTCTCGGAAGACCCAGCGAACTTGAATAATTGGAATGGCCCTCCTGTGCCTGGTCAGCGGCGGGACAATGCCCTCAAGTTGCATATACTCGTCAATCACAGTCAGTAGCTTTAAGATGAATTTATCGCATTTTTCATAAAGCTTATTCAATCGCATTGACTGCATGGTATGACAATACAAAAATCATTTCTACAGCCGATCCGAACAAGGCGCCGCACCTGACCGAAGTGGCGTTGCTGGCGGTGCCGCGGGAGTTGTTGGAAGATGCCATCGCTCGGCTAGAAGCCGATGAAGACGAAGTGGTGCCGACTGCTGTCAATGTCCATACGCGACAGATTAGGCCGAATCTGAGCGAAGAGGAGTGGAACTCTTATAGGCACAAGCAAGTCGCCAACCGCGGTTCGTTTCATATATTCGTTTCATATTTCGTATTCCATAGTCTCCTTTCCTTTATATCCATTTAAACCCACCATTTAAGGCGATTAACGCTTATTACAATGGTCGCTTTACCGCATTGTCACTGTTGAATCAATTTCGACGTTATTTCGCGTCAAATTCGTGCGCATAATAAAGATTAATTTCAGCGCTGCTCTTGAAGCCAAGAGACCTGCAACTGAAAGCGTCGTTTGCGGAAGAATGGCCGGGAATACGTCACTTTTTGACGACTATCCCTAAGCCAGCTTGTCTGATAGCTCACTATGGTCTCGGCTTCGACTTTCGTCTACTGAGCGCAGAATTCGAGCGGAATAAAATACCAAAAAACGAACGACTACCGGATGGCGTGTTCTTCGTCGATTCCTACCTGATGGCGCTCGACATCGAGAGCGACTACCAGAAGGAACTGAAACAGCAAATGACCGCTATCGACTGGTCAAAAGGTGAGCTACTTTTTTATCTTTTAGTGCAAATAATTATCAATACCTGATTGCACGATCGCAGTTGTAAATATATTTATGTACTCATTTAGTGAAAGCGGTTGAAAATATGGATGGTGACGTCCAGCTGGAGCCGGACCAGACAGATGATGGCGCTACTACTGAACCGGCTGATGTCGACATGAACGCTTATCGCCAAGAACCGGGTTCATCCTATTCAACGCCACCGCGTGCCGTTCGCGACGAAAGCGCTTCTGGTCTCACTACCGACAATCAGCGGTTGGTATCCTCTTTTATAGGGAAATTACGGTCATCTTTAGATTAAAGGAAGATACCGTATATTACTTTGAATTTTCTATATCAACCTGCCTACGAAACATGTCTGCTTATTTTGTAATAAACGTACCGCTAGGCAGCTTGTCATAAGTAGCTAAAGACAATATATTGTACGTTTCTTTTGTGTATAAATGATCGCAGTTGCCCTTTACACAAGTTTTGCATAACTTCTCACAATTCAGCGCTCGTCGTCGGTTACTCGACGGTGCGCCTACAGACTCGCCCACCCGCTGCCTAAGTCAAGCCACTTGGTCGCCCGCCAAGAAATTGCGCGTCAACAAGGATCATCATAAACTCTTCCGGTAAAAAGCATCTATTGTAAATTTATCGGCCTGATTTTCATTACGAGAACACCATTTTCGCTAAGAGTATAAATCCTTTCTTGGTATGTGCGACATTTATAGTAAGATACGCTATTGCCTTATTGAGCAATATGTCAAATTCAATTAAAGATTTTATCAAAGTAATAAATATTTCGAGTGAATGGTTTTGCATAAATACTCAGTTTACATGATCGCATCACACGAATTTTAAGCCGAAACAACTCGGGGGGCTGGTCGTTCGACCCCTTGATGGCTCAGGCGCACTTCAAGACCCCCAAATTCAAGCTCCAAACGCTCTACGAAGAACTGGTCGGCGGAACGTTTAACGCTCATCGCGCCGAAGATGACTGCTGGGCGTTGATGAAAGTTTGCCTCACTTACGGCCGCGATTTTGTCACTTATGCCGACTGTTTTTACTGCCAGTTTCCTGAGAAGATGAATGCCAACTGATGCCTGATACGTATTTATCTCAAATGTGCATTTAACTGTGATTTATTACTTGTGCATCAATTTGTGAGAAAATATGCCGGTTTAAATTGCTTGTGCGTACTATAAGATGTCAATAATCAAGTTGTTTTACCATTATTATCGTTTTATAAAGCACGGTTAAAATTAAAAAACAGTGCAAGTTACTTTGCAACGCATTGTGTGAGCTGACACTGTTGAAAGAATTGTGCAAATTATATCAAGTTACTTGCCTATCGCATTCGCTTACGCTGATCTACACACATTGTATCCGGTGCGTTAACTTCAACGTATTATGTTTTTGTGCTTAGTATAGCTTGTGCTTAGATAAACTATTAGTGCATTGTTTCATCTAACTGCCCACTTTTCCCACGATACACAACCGATACATTTGTCAACCTTGCACTCCATTTTGTCACTCTTAAATCCAATTTCGACTAAGTTGACTGAATGCAGCATTGACGAAAGCCTATGTACTAGTGGCGAAATGAGGTGAGAGATTGAACTTGTGTAATTATAATTGTATTACCTTACGTGTAGCGTATGTGCAAACTGTGTTATGGCGCATAGGTAAATAAATTTGCTTTATTTATCCAAAGCATCGAAAATAAAGCTCTTGACACAAAAATAAAACAATGCTCGAGTGTAAAGCGAACATCGAAAATATTCACAGATCGACGTATAATACTATCAGATAAAGCATTTTCTTATGACTAATGAAAGTGCACAGCAGCTAGTAGTTGACTATTCATCGCAGCAGACGGTTCGCAGCATGCGATTGACGACGGCGTAGGGATCGCAGTTGGCAGCAGGGCGTCGATCTTCCAACCAGCCCTAAAAATGAATCAGTAAAGTCCTTGTCTCTACTATGACTTGCTCCCATATCTCAGTCATAACTCGATTCCGCATTAATAAATTTTGCCACAATCAAAAACTCAACTTATTTCAACCAGATATTAGAAAGATACTCGAAATAAGGGAGCATGGTCCCAGTTCTCGCAGCCCAGCACAGCGTATTATACGCACCTTTTGATCATCGACAGCAGGGCGCGGGATGCGGATGGAGACGGTTCGTGCACCTTCGCCGTGGGAGAAGTCGTCGGCGCTGGCGGTCTCATGTTTGCCAGTCAAACGGCGACGATTGGCCAGACCGCCGGTTGGATCGTAGTCACGCATATGGTCCTCATGGCGCTTGCTCAACTTCTCAATCGCCTTGTAGATCTCCCTGTAATTTAGGATGTTCCAGAACGGGTGTCCCAAAAAGACCTCAATGAGTTGCTCATAGCAGGATACTGCAGAATTTGGAGTGTGATCAAGTCCAATCGTTAATATACCCTATGTATCCCGATATGGATATCAACGGCCTCAGACCCCTGCTCTACCAAAAATGTCTCACTTGATGCCGCCGTTTTCGCGCATTGGCTTGGTGGAGAAGTTGCAGTGGTTGCCAGAACCGTTCCAGTCGCCGATCACAGGCTGCAAGATTTTACTGGTGGATATGAAATTGGTTGCAGATGTTGCAACATACCTTAGGGTCGAACGTGACACCGACGCCGTACTCTTCAGCGACGCGCTCCAGGATGTAACGAGACAGCCACAAATGATCGCAGATGTCCAAAGCGCCGACGGGACCAATCTGGTACTCCCACTGAAAGATGCAAATATTAGTGATGCGCCAACAAGGTCAGTCGACAAGTTGTATTGATGAGGGATGCCCACAAAATTTCGACTGTGCATGATGCAATGCAAGATAATGTAATGCAATATCTTAAAAGTAGATAAATTGCACTCTTTGACTTAGTGCTCAGGTCCGACTTAGCTAATCAAAACGCGGAGGTTCAGCGAACGGATCACCATTTCACATACATACAAATTATTGACTCACCTGTCCGAGAAGAACTTCGGCGTTGGTGCCGCAGATTGCGAGGCCAGCGTAGCGACACGCGAGCAGATGAGAGTTGGAGATGTCTCGGCCGGTGATGCGTCCGCCGCCTACCGCGCAGTAGTACGGGCCTTGGGGTTGCGGGAAGCCGTTCTCGGGGAATCCAAGCGGACGACCATCCGAGCCCAGCAGAATGTACTCCTGCTCGAAAGCGAACCACGGCTCCAGGTCCAGCGTCTTCTCTGCCACTAGCACGAGCTGGTGACGAAGGTTGCTGGCTGCAAGCCAAATAATCGGTTATAAAATTGCGATGCAACAATTGTAAACAGGTACGAATTTTAGGATTTAGTGATTGCATTGAGGATGCAAAACGGCGAAAGAGAGTCAAAATCGGTCAGTAATTAACAAACTCGCGATACTACGAACAAAGAAATTCGTACCAGAAGGAGAGCCGCTGCCGTTGAACGTCTCGCACATGATCAACTTGCTCTTTCCGCCGGGGAAGAACGGATCGCGACACCAGTTGACCGGCTTGAGCAACATGTCGCTGTTCTCGCCCGTCGCTTGGTAAGTGCTGCTGCCATCGTAGTGCCAAGTGGGAACGTCTAAAATGGATACAAACTTTTAGCTTCATTTTAGCTAAAATATGAATAATGAAAACGTACCTTTAAGAGAGCGAATCTCCTTTTCAACGACGCGGGTCTTGGCTCGCAGCGTTTCGTCGGAACCATCGATCCAGACGTAGGTGTGGAAGATGTTGTCTTCGGCGCCGGGAAGAGAGTTGTAGCGATCGGCGATGCGCTTGTCCGTCGAAGTGTACGTCCGAATCATGTTGACTTTCACCGTTTAGAGGGAACAGGGAACAATGACGTCGATATGCTGGATGAAGAGCGCAACAACCGCTGACTGTGCGAGGGACTTAAGAAACTAATGATAAGACTGTAATCAACACGCATTTTCAAGAATTCTCGGACTACGAGCTGACCAATCACCGTTTCGACCAATGAGTGAGTGGGAGGATTTGTGTTGCACGATTGAACATGGGTCCTGTAGCGATTTTTCTGAATATATCGTGTCCATATCGTTTCTATGGAGGTCGATTTGCCTCGTGCGCTAAAACAAATATTCTCTGCAAGACTGTTTCTCAATTTGTTATCAAAACTTTTGATAAACTTCAAAACTTTAGCGAAACGATGTCAGATGACGTTCAAATACCGTCAACCAGTCGGCGGCAGTCTTCTCATCGAAAGAGAGAGCCACCGCTGCTGAAGAAAAAGAAACATCAGAGCAACAACATTGTATGGAATAAGCGCAAACACGAGCGCTGTTTCGGATTGTTGCACTGTCTCGCCAATAGGCAGCTCGGTCGAGCACCCGGCTGGCCCTATCCTTCGACCACATCGCCTGTAGCTTTTTCGCACTGTCTCGAGCGCAATGGATTACGCCGTAATCAGCAGCTGATGCAGAAAGACGTGCTTGGCCATCATGGATGCGTCAACGCCATCGAGTTCTCCAGGAATGATGAGCGATTTCTTGCGTCCGGTAAGTGTTTGAGGTTTTAAATATCTATACTCGTTTTTATTTCACACGACCGCTTTCAAAACGGCTCATTCTTGTAGTAACTTTTTACCCCATTCATTAATTTATACACTTTTCGGTTGATATTTAGTATAAGCGACAGCATCTGACATTTAGTTCCGCTTGTCCATACATGTCGTATTTATGGAATATGAATAACAGTTTATTTCTTATCTAACATTAACATGATGGTTGCCTTAAAACCGAGAAATTGTTAAGCGCTTAAAAGTCGATGAAGCGCTTATAGCAGATTAAATTATCAATTTATTTTCAGGCGGCGACGACAAGCGTATCTTCATTTGGTCAGTGACAGATCTGATGACGTCAGACAAACCAAAGCCGCACACGATAATGGAGGGTGAACATATGTCAAATATTTTCTGTGTGGGTTTCTCGTCGGATACGCGTCGAGTTTGGTCAGCCGGTAATGACACTCTCGTCCTCCTGCACGACGTTGAAACGAAGAAATTGGTCGATGTCTGGCGCGCGAATGAAGCAGTTTATGGTCTTTCCATTCATCCATCCGATGACAATTTGTTCATGACCGCCGCTGAAGACGGCAAAGTTCATATTTGGGATGTGCGAACGACTCAACACTGCGATGGTACGTTTTACAGTAATAACACACTTATACCGGTATAAAGCTTATATCGCTACAGTTTGGCCGGACTTGAATTTTCATCCTCTTATGTTTTATTCAAGGCCGAAATCGATTCTTTTGGTAATTTTTCATACCAGCCGAAATCTCCCGGTACCTTACTTATCGGTAAAAATTATTTGCATTGCATTAATGTTATGGTCGGAAAATGATTTATACAGTTCGAAGCGTCCGAATTAGAATCTACTTTCGGTGTCAGAGCTAACACTGCACTTGAAAGATTTACACGCTTTTAGATGCATTACTGCTGGCTTCAAGCAGATTTCCTATGCAATCAGCTATGTTCAATCCCGTCGATGGAAGGCTGGTGGCTACCGCGAATGCAAAAGACGGCGTGCAGCTTTATGACGTCAGACGGCTAAATAAGTTAGTAGTCGCCTTTTCTCTTCTCCAGGTTTACAACGTGGTAGTTTCATATTGCCTACTTTAGTCAGTTGTACTTTATCGGTACTCTATAACACTCCGTTAAGCAAAGCTTAAGTTTAAGTACGCGATATGAAATCGACTCATTAAACCGGTACCATAATAGTGTCCTAAGTCGTTCTTAAGTTATGCAATACTTAAATCCGTTATGAAGCATAGTACTGAGTATCGCTATGAATTATTTTACTTTAGAACACGATCATATTACTGACTCATCGTTTTATTTCCAGAGTTCTAATGCAATATGAAGGAAGAAACGGCGCGATGTGCGTGCGATGGGATGGCGCCGGAAACCGTCTTTTAGCTCTGCGACTGAAGGCGCAGCCTGTTCTCTATAATGTATGTTATGGCGAATTTCCCATCCCCAATTCAATGTTTTTTCCTTCAGGTGGCAAGTAGACATCCGATCGCAGTTTTCGATCATCCAGGGTACTATAACAGCTGCACAATGAAATCTTGCAGCTTCGCCGGTCCAAACGACGAATATGCAATTGCAGGTGAGTTTTCAGTATCCCTTATTGTCAAGTTTTTCAATCAGAAACGAGAAATTAAGGCAGGCACTGCAGTTGGCAAAGATGAGCTAGCTTCTCGGTACTTGAACGTTATTTTTCACCAGGAATGATGGTCAATTTTAAGTGCATAAATTGTTAGTAAGAAGCGCAATCATCATTTAAAGCAGTTTGTCATATTTAATTAAAGATTTTTTTACTGATCGAGAAATTTTGACTATACGGAACATTGTACGTAGATTGAAAAGTTTGTTTTCTTTCAGGCAGCGATGACTGGAACCTTTACTTATGGCGGTGCTCTACTCAGCGGCAGTCGGCGAGCAAATCTCGTACAATTATTTTAGAATAATCACGCGAACGTCGAAATTGAGATCGTTTCAGCTCGTTTCGTGAAGACGGCACACAGCGTGCTCGCTGGTCATCGGTCGATCGTGAATCAGGTTCGCTACAGCGTGCAGAATCACTTGATCGCTTCGAGCGGCGTTGAAAAGATCGTCAAGGTGGGTGCTCTTTATATTCGCTTTGGGCCCAAGTTCTTCAAATTAGCTTTCTAATTGAATGCATATTTGATCAATTTGAATTTAAAAAATGACGTATTATGGTCAAAGACCTGCAATTAGATGAACATTCATACGAGCTCTCATTGCAGGTATGGAGTCCGTGGTCGGTGGTGGGTGGACGTATCCAGGCAGAAGCGCGCAAAATGTTCACAACCAACTCTGACGGCGTTCTCGATTTGCTGAATAGCGATCTTGTGCGATCGCATCGCAGTCATGAGCCGGGCCAGCATGCCGAACAGGAAGAGGACTTTCACATGCTGGCCTTTTTTGATGCGCTCGTACAGGTATGATAATCATCTCTGCAGCCTATTTTATAAAATCGTTGAGAATGAGTCTCAATTCTTAGCAGTTTTCGTTTTATTGTTGTATGCAAAATTGATACTGAGGTAAAACTACGTCGTGACGTGCGGTCGGAATAGTGATAGTTGGGTGACATCCGCGGTGATATCATACTCGAGAGCTTTTTTTAATCTTTACTATCTGCTCTCTTCAGTAAATGGCACTTCTGGTGCATGTGAGACCGCTCATCGCGTTCATAAAGTGTTGCCTCAAATTTCAACATTTTGAGACTCAATTTATCGATCCTCAGCATTCAATAGTTTTATGAAATAGACCTCACGATAAATTGACAGAATTGAATTTCAGCGAGAGATTGAACAGTCCGAATCGTCCTCTGATGACGACGATAGCGATCGCGATTTCCGCACGACAGCTGCGCACCCTTCGGTCAGTTTGCCATTTTTATCGTTGTTACTACTGTATAATGCACCATTCCGCGTTAAAGTGTTCGCTAGCTTTGCTGCATTGTGTTTAAAGTCAAAATTTCTTCGATCATTAGCGAAATTCTCGCCAGGCATAGCAGTTGGCAAAGATGACCGCGCTTATCGGCGCTTGAACGTCGTTTTTCACCAAGAATGACTGTTATTTCTTAGCTTTTACGGATATAAATTGATAGAAGGAAGCGTAATCGACTTTCGAAGCAGTTTGTCTTTTGCAGTCTGAGATTTCTTGTTACTCACGATGAAATATGACGATAGAGTTGTATTTTTGCAGTATTGTTCGGAAATTCCGCCTTCATCCAGTTCGAGCGAAGAAGATGATGCGCAGAATCGCCGCTCCGGCAGTCATCAGCTTCGAGGTTTGTGTTTGCATCTAATCATCTCTCGTCTTTACCTTATCATTCTGCTCTCAAAATTTTCCCTCTATAAAGCAAATTCAGCAATCTGTACCGAAATTGCAGGCTCAGTTTTTATGCACATCGGAGTTTCTGCACTGAGCGGTACTGTAAAAGGGTTACATAAGCGAAGATTCGATATTTTGAGTAGAACTTTCGAACTTGTAGTTGATTATCTACGTGGCTGTCATAAATCTATGTGAGCGGCAGATTGACCTAGATGATTTACATTTTGCAGCTGGATCAAGCAGCTCGAATAGCTCAACACGAAGAGTACATGAAGTCGGCACGACAACGGCGACGGAGCTAATTATCAGAAAGCGGCAGAGAGCGGAGATGGAAGAAAGTCGCCTCGCGCGCAAGAGAGGGCGCTTCTCCAATGAATTGATCGGTAATTATTCGTTCTTCGACAATAAGCAGAGTGTCACGGTTCGCACTTTGTACCGCATACGGCATCGATGTGCATGAGATTTCTAGAATTTTCTCGATATCTCCTGAATAATTTGAATCACATAATTGCAACCTATAGAATGTTCTGGAACGTTTCGCGTATATTGGTACCTATGCGCAGTTAACCGGTGATTTTATGGAATTTCATCTTCCCTCATAAATTGATTTCACTTCTTTTGTCTCATCGTTATTTCGTAGTGCTTGTTGATGAAGTTGATTGAAATCAACAACAACCAGTATTTGCCACATCGACTTTCTGACACAGTAAATGTTTCAGCTGTGTCATCAACCGCAGCGGATGGCGGCGAAGCACCCGCTGCTCGTTTAGCGAGCGGCGAAGTGGCGCTCCAAAATCCGCGAAACGATCGACTCAGGCGCTTGCGTCTTCTCGCAGTTGAAGGCGACACCGACTCCGACGATCACAGTCGAACGGTAGGAAATGTCTTCCTTAAGGCGACATCACAGCCTGCGATCAGAGGCCAGTTTCATAATACAAATGTAACTCTAAAATGTAACTTTACGTAAGCTTTCTGAGATTGCTCGCAGTTCGCAGCCTGTGATTCAGAGCATACTATGCAAATACTGACTGTTTCCTTTTATAGACCCCTTCGAGTTCAACGTCGGCCAATTCCACGAGCGAACAGTTGGCGGCAGAGTTTCGCCGGCAGAAGTCGACCGCCCGGCGAGCCTACCGAGAACGCGACTCCTCTGAATCCAATTAAATATTACGCTGTCCGAAATTTCTTCTTGAAATTTTCTTACAATTTATTTAAAAAAATAGATATCGCCGAAATTCAAACAGTATATGAAGTATTGTTGGACAGAAAAATCTTGTATGTTGCATAATGTAAATGATTATATAATTTTTTCTTTTTTAAAAAGATTACTTTTTAAAAGACTTTTTGAACAATTTAATATATTACTTTTATACTTTCCGGACTTTTTCCGAGAAACTACCCCGAGCGCTTATATGGAGGTGCCGTTCTTTGGATAATTCTATTATACTTTGCATAATTATTATTCTTGTTCGCATTATTTTCCAATAAAATGCTCTCGCCATTCTTGTCTCGTACTTTGAAATGGTGTTTTTTTCCTGTACAGTTCTTTCTTTGCTGTGTGAAAAAGCTAATTTGATTTCATTTTGACGATATGGGGACATTGTAAGTACAGCTTATGCTTGTCAGAATGACAATGACAATGTAAAGATAGTGAAAAGACAGTAAATTGTGCTTTTCTCGCTCGCTGCACGTCGCTGGAATGACTGCGTAACTCGGTCAGGTAGGGATACGCTTATTAAACAATGGGTGAGCCAGGGCAGGAAAGGGACTATCGCAACTATATAATTTGATGGGTTACATGTCTGAGCTGATGGCTGTATATGAAGTCGTCATCGATTTTCGTCTTTGATAGTTAAATTACCGGATGTCAGCGCCTGAATGTTCGGCGACCACCGCGATGTCAATAGTTCTTTTAGCTAGCTAATTTTGAGGCTCTGCTTGGCGTGCAATATTAACAGTATTTTTACCTAGAGTTGACCGGTTTCAATCGCATAATTTATATAAAATTCGTACAAAACGTGATGTTTAAATGTATTCTTCCTGACAGAAGCTACAGGTCCATAAAGGTGCACTTAATGAAACTCAATTAAACTGCTCGTCTGCAGCACCTCGATTTCTCAATCAATCTGAATGATTTTCAGACAGGCGTTGACACAATCTTGGAGGATACGGGGTAGAGCGACTGCGAATAGCTCGCGAACGCACGAAGCATCATATTCGTTCTTACTCTCCAACAGGCAGTTAATCGTTACGCTTTCATGCACATATCAGAAAAAGGTCAATATTTCGTGGAAGAAGCTCGGAGTGCCTCGCGGTCTCCTTTTAAAAATAAACTCCTAGAGGACCTTTTTTGAGACACCCTGTAGTTCATTCTGCAGTACCAGCAATATTTCAGTTAGCATTTTATTCAAGTTTACATATTAAACACAAAAATAATCTAGAAACACTCAACAATCAACATATCTTAAATATGAGTCAACCGGAAACTATAAAGAGAATATGAATACGACGTCGCAGTGAATCAATCGTGACTGTTCCTGCATCCATTCAAATGCAAGTTAATGATTTTGCGAGTTTTTCTAATTCGTGTAGTCTCTTGACTTCAGTTTGACGTTAAAAAGCACGGCGCTTGCTTGCTGGGATAGTTGTCTAAGCACCTCTCTTTTATTGGACTATTACTGATAGAATGTGCATGAAAGCGAGCATCTTTAATACACTCATTAAATGTTTACGATCAGATGCATAACAACCACGTCCTGTGCTGGGTTAAGTCACGTTGCAAACTTTCCTGGTGTTAACGTTCCTTAGAATTGCTTGGGATTCCACCAGAAGCCTTTTATATCCTAGTTAATAACTGCAGGTTTATAACAAGCATTTAAAAATGTCATGCAGTCAGAAGCACCAACATGCTTTACCTTCCACTGCTCAAGAAAATAAGCAAGACGACTATAGCAAAGAAAAAAACCGCCCTATTGCTGAGGAAGGGTCATTAACAATTGCTCAGAGTTCAGATGAAAAGGCGTTGAACAAAAACTACGAGGATTACGAGTTCAAAGATGACTCATTGAACAGAAAATGTCTGACCAGTTGTCTTAAGTTTCTTTGTGAAAGCTTGACTGTTACGGAAATGATTGTTCACCTCCAAACAAACGAAATTTTAACTCCCCATGAAGCAGATTTAATATATGTAAGTTTTATAAGCAAAAACTAAAAACATTATGGTTAATACTTTAGGCAAAGGCGACACAATTTGAGAAAAACAAAAATCTGATCGAGTTTGTTCAGCGACGTGGTCCAGTAACATTCAGCTGCTTCATGAAAAGCTTGAAAGAAACGGGACAAAAATATGTATTCAATAAACTTATCGAAGAGAGAAAAATAATTGCTGAACGTGAAAAGCTAAAGTAGGTATTCATTGCGAGCTATTCTCATTAAATACAGGGTGGCCCATAAGTCACTTTACCAGATTGGTTGCTTATAACTCCGTGAAAACGCAACCAATTTGAATGCGGATTTTTTTAAAAAGAAAGCCCTACTTCTAACTTTGATTTTTTTTATTCTTTGAAATTGGTCTATTTTTCGTTGTTTTGTGTCAACTTGAAAAAAAAGAAAGATTTTCTCCACACAGAGTAACTAAAAAGTCATGCAACAATTTGTTTTGTTAACAGTTTGGTTTACAGGCTGACGCCGAGAAAACGAGATTTGGAAATATTTTTTGTTAGGAGGCGGAATCAAGCCTTGACGTCTATTGGGCGGTTGTAGGCCACGGTCTGAACTATCGATTNCTGATACCTAGGAATAACACGCCAAAAGAGCTTGTGAATCGCGCTTCTGGAAAAAAGTTATAGCCCGGCAAAGTTTTGAGATTTTCTCATTTTTCACAAAAAATCACTCTTTATGTAAGGTTTCTGGTCGAATTTCTTGGAATTACTTGGATGTTTTTAGTGTTCCTGCTATCTCATGATCTGGGTAAGCGAAAGCAAAAACGTTTTTCGGCCGCTTTCTCATTTGAGCAATATCGACTTTTGGGGTCAGACAGACCACCCACGTTGACGCCGTTATTTGCGCATGCATTCAATGGACGCATTTTGGAAAATGCGAAAATCGCACAAAAGCTTTTTTGTTCCGGATTGCCCAGATATAGGCGCACCTGGAACACCCAAAATTGTCCACAAAACTGTAAAATTCAATCGCAAACTTCACTCAAAGAGGACCACCTTCGTCGACAGAAAGAATCGGAAAACTTTGCCGGGCTATAACTTTTTTTTCCAGAAGCGCGATTCACAAGCTCTTTTGGCGTGTTATTCCCAGGTATCAGCTTAACAATTGTGCAAAGTTATAGCCCAAATATGGAGTCAAAATGTGCATAGGTGTTTTTGGGCTACAGTAACACTTCACAAAGTACCCCTAAGAGAAAATTTTTCGAAAAGTGCGCCAATCGATAGTTCAGACCGTGGCCTACAACCGCCCAATAGACGTCAAGGCTTGATTCCGCCTCCTAACAAAAAATATTTCCAAATCTCGTTTTCTCGGCGCCACCCTGTATTTAAATGGCGCAAAAAATTATCCTAGCGCTCCCTTGTTTCTTAACTTTATTTTTCCTATATAGTCTAATCATACAGTCAACTGCTTTTATAACGTCGATCAAGGAACCGGCCAAAGACCGACGTTATAAAGACAGCGACGTTATAGAGGCAGTTAGCCCTGTACAAAACATAGTACACGGGACCAGCCAAGGACCGACGTTATAAAGCTAGCGACGTTATAGAGCCAGGCGTTATAAAAGCAGTTGACTGTATATTCTTCTGCTTTCCTCTCTGCGACACAAATCATATATTGCAGATTTTCTACATCTTCGATCATTTTCTCAAATAATAGTAACTTATCAAGGTATGTTTCCATAGATTAGAAAAGTCAAATAGTGAATACCATTTATTACTGAGGAAACTCCTTTTAGATGCCTTTGAATAACCTCACTGATTAAATATCGAACAATATCATCACCAGAAATGGTAGTAGGGGAAGTAGCAGGAGAGTGATACGACTTCCCGCCACATAAGACAGAGGCCACTTACAGTCGCCCAACAGTGACTATCTTTGATATGCAGCAAAGTTCAAAAAATGAAACAACCCAGTTCACCGCTTATTTATCAATAAAATTAAACTGTGTAAGGTGACTTAGTGCTTATAGCATTATGAAATACTGCAATTGATTTTTAGCATTCAGAGTTTATTACGAGAAATCTATTTGCAAAGCTACCGGAATGTCATTCCCTTCTCACTTCCGTTTTTCTTTGATGCAGAAGAAAAATGGGTTAATTTGACGCTCAAATGGGAAGGCGATTCAGTAGTAACAAATGGTTACGCCCCTATGCTAAAAGAAGCATTTGCCAAAACAAAAATGCTGATTATTGAAGGAAATCCAGGTTTTGGAAAGTCCTCACTTTTGCATCGACTTGCATATGAATGGACGCAGTCACGACTGAGTGATTATGATCTTGTTTTATATATAGAATTTCGTAAACTACGCGAGTATGAGTTCAAAAACATTAAAGAGTTGATAATCCATTACATGAAAGGCTATATTGATGAGGAAGACTATGAAATATTTGATCATTTCATAAATGATACCAAATGTTGCAAAGAACACAAGATTTTAGTGCTTCTAGATGGATATGATGAATCCGCTTTGGAGAAACAGTGTCAAGAATTGAGCGATTTCTTTTCAAGTACAATAACTAGACCGTTACGGTTCAATGTACTTTTAACTTCACGAACAGGATATTTATCAAAGCTCCGTAACCAAGGACGCTTTATTTTTGCCGATATTATTGGATTTACGACCAAATCACAAAGGCAAGAGTATATATCAAAATATTTCAATGCAATAAATGATACAGAATCATTAGCAAATACAGCAGCCGTAACACATCTCTTAAACACTAACGCAAATTTAAAAAGGCTTTCAGAATCACCCTTAATGCTGACCTTTATTTGCCTTTTGCATAAGAAAATAATTGAAGGCACTGAAGTTGAGCTCTATATGAACATCATTTGGTGGATGATTGATAGATATCAAAAAAGTAATCCCAATCAGGATGTTCCCAGTCTTTTTGACTTTGATTATAATGGAAGTGACAAGTTTAACGTAATTGAAAACAACTATCAGTATTTTCCTCAACTCCACTTGCTTGGAACAATGGCCATGCAAGACATATTTAAGACAACGTTCACAGATTCTGATTTAAAAACATTTCAAATAAAAGAAGTAGCACAAAAAGTTGGATTTTTAAGAAAAGAAGTAGCAAGAGACACTTCCTACCATACAAAAACTGAATATTCTTTTCTACACAGAACTGTGCAAGAGTTTATTATGGCGCTTACTTTCTTCTATTCTAATGAACAGCCACCAGAAAACTTTGGTTGGTATGTTCTTTTACTAGCGAGAGAGAAAGGTTACGGGATTGTTCCAGCAAAGATACAGTCATTTTTAAACATGATCTACATCAGCAAAATAAAAATCAATGGGGATAAAAAAGTACTATCTTATTATCAATTTATGCAATTTTCAACACAACTCAGCTCAAACTGTCCCTTAAACGTAGACCACAGTGGCAATAAAAAAGCAGATTGGCAAGTTGATGTCATTGATTTCTCCATCGAGACCGAACAACGCATTCCCAAATCATCAGCGGAAGCAATTGAATTAGTACAAAACGAAGCTGAACAAGGGGATGTTTTCACACAATTCAAATTGGGTTTAATGTACCACTTAGGGATATTAATCGTTCAGTCTGATACAGATGCTGTAAAATGGTACAGAAAATCAGCTGAACAACAAAATGCGCGTGCACAATTTAATCTTGGAGAAATGTATTTCAATGGACAAGGTGTATGTCAATCCGATGAGGAAGCTGTAACTTGGTACAGAAAAGCAGCCGAACAAGGAGAAGCCGATGCACAATGTAGCCTTGGATTCATGTATGAAAATAGTAAAGGTGTGCCGCAATCAAATGAAGAAGCTGCAAAATGGTACAAGGAATCAGCAAAACAGGGAAACGTGCAAGCGCAATATAAATTGGGAGAAGTATTTATGTACGGAAAAGGTGTGACTCAATCAGATGAAAAAGCTGCTAAATGGTTCACGAAATCAGCAGAACATAAAAATGCACATGCGCAATTCCATCTTGGATTCATGCATGAAAACGGCATTGGTGTACCTCAATCAGAGGAAGAAGCCGTCAGATGGTTCACAAAATCAGCAGAACAGGGATATGCATATGCGATACATAACCTCGGAGACCTGTATATGATTGGGCAGGGCGTACCACAGTCAGATGACATAGCAGCAACATATTACATAACATCAGCAGAGCAGGGGAACGCATATGCGCAATATAACCTTGGAGTCTTGTATACGAATGGTAGAGGTGTACCTCAATCAAATGAAGAAGCTGTCCGATGGTTCAAAAAATCGGCAGAACAAGGAAATGCATCTGCGCAACGTAACCTTGGCTGGATGTATGAAAAAGGTAGAGCCGTATTTCAGTCTTATAAAATAGCAGTTGAATGGTACAAAAAATCAGCAGAACAAGGGAACGCAAGTGCACAAAATAAAATGGGATTGATGTATCAAAATGGCAAAGGCGTGCCGCAATCAAATAAAAAAGCAATGTATTGGCACAAAAAATCAGCAGAACAAGGGAATGCAAATGCGCAGTATAACCTTGCAGTCATGTATGCAAATGGCAGAGGTGTGTCTCAGTCAGACGAAGAAGCTGTCAAATGGTGTCGAAGATCAGCAGAACAAGGGAATGCAAACGCACAGTATAACCTTGGAGTCTTGTATATGAATGGTAGAGGCGTACCTCAATCAGATGAAGAAGCTGTCAAATGGTACACAAAAGCAGCAGAACAAGGAAATGCAGCTGCGCAAAATGACCTGGGATATAGTTATGCAGATGGGCAAGGCGTGCCTCAATCATATGAAGAAGCTGTCAAATGGTGTACAAAATCAGCAGAACAAGGACATGCAGCTGGCCAAAATAACCTTGGGTTTATGAATCAACAGGGTAGAGGCGTACCGCAATCAGACAAAGCAGCTGTCAAATGGTATAGAAAATCAGCAGAACAAGGACATGCAGCTGGCCAAAATAACCTTGGATTAATGTATGAAGAGGGTAGAGGTGTGTGTCAGTCAGACATAGAAGCTGTCAAATGGTATAAAAAATCAGCAGAACAAGAATGTGCAAGTGCGCAGTTACACTTGGGATTAATGTACCAAAATGGTAGAGGCGTGCCTCAATCAGATGAAGAAGCTGTCAAATGGTATCAAAAAGCAGCAGAACAAGGACATGCAGATTCGCAATGTAGCCTTGGATTTATGAATCAAGAGGGGAGAGGCATATCGCAATCAGATGAAGAAGCTGTCAAATGGTATAGAAAATCAGCAGAACAAGGACATGCAGCTGGCCAAAATAACCTTGGATTTATGAATCAAGAGGGGAGAGGCATACCGCAATCAGATGAAGAAGCGGTCAAATGGTACACAAAAGCAGCAGAACAAGGATGCAAAGGTGGTCAAAATAACCTGGGATGTAGGTATCAAATGGGTAGAGGCGTGCCTCAGTCAGACGAAGAAGCTGTCAAATGGTATAGAAAATCAGCAGAACAAGGATGTGCAGGTGCGCAGTTTAACGTAGGAGGTATGTACGAAATGGGGAAGGGTGTGCCTCAATCAGATGAAGAAGCGGTCAAATGGTATCAAAAATCAGCTGAACAAGGATATGCAGTTGGCCAAAATAAGCTGGGTTTTAGCTTTGAAAAGGGTAAAGGCGTATCACAATCTGATGAAGAAGCTGTCAAATGGTACAGAAAATCAGCAGAACAAGGAGATGCAAGTGCGCAGTTCAACCTGGGATTTATGTATGTGAATGGCAGAGGTGTGCCTCAATCAGATGAAGAAGCTGTCAAATGGTATAGAAAATCAGCAGAACAAGGAGATGCAGCTGGCCAAAATAACCTGGGTTATAGGTATCAAACGGGCAGAGGCGTGCCTCAGTCAGATGAAGAAACTGTCAAATGGTATAGAAAATCAGCAGAGCAAGGATATGCAACTGGCCAAACTAACCTTGGATTTATGTATCGAAAGGGTAAAGGCGTATCACAATCAAATGAGGAAGCTGTCAAATGGTACACAAAATCAGCAGAACAAGGAGATGCAAATGCACAGTTTAACTTGGGATTCTTGTATATATATGGGCAAGGCGTGCCTCAGTCAGCTGAAGACGCTGTCAAATGGTATCAAAAAGCAGCAGAACAAGGACATGCAGATTCGCAATGTAGCCTGGGGTATATGTATTTGAAAGGTAAAGGCGTTCCTCAATCTGATGAAGAAGCTATCAAATGGTACAGAAAATCAGCGGAGCAAAATGACGCCGATGCGCAGTTCAACCTGGGATTGATGCTTGGAAAAGGGAATAGCATACCTCATTCAGATGAAGAAGCTGTTATATGGTACACAAAATCAGCAGAGCACGGAGATTCACGTGCGCAATGCAATTTAGGATACATGCATATAAATGGTAAAGGCGTGCCTCAATCAGAGAAAGAAGCTGTCAAATGGTACACAAAATCAGCAGAACAAGGAAATGCAGTTGCGCAATGTAGTTTAGGATTCATGTATTTGAATGGTAAAAGTGCACCTCAATCAGATGAAGAAGCTGTCAAATGGTACACAAAAGCAGCAGAACAAGGAAATGCTGTCGGCCAAATAAACTTGGGAAATATGTGTGAAAAGGGGAAAGGTATTTCTCAATCAGATGAAGAAGCTGTCAAATGGTACAAAAAATCAGCAGAACAGGGAAATAGAGATGCACAATGTAAGCTGGGATTTATGTATGAAAATGGTAGAGGTGTACCTCAATCAAATGAAGAAGCCGTGATTTGGTACACACGATCCGCAGAGCAGGGAAATTCAAATGCGCAGTTTAAGCTGGGATTTATGTACGATGAAGGGTAAAACGTGCCTTAATCCGATAACGAAGTCGTAAAAGGAACACAGTATCAGCTATAGAAGGGAATGCAGATGCGCAGAATAACCTTGAAAATATGTGTGATGATGGGTACGGTGTACATCATCATATGTAGAAGCTGTCAAATGGTACAGAAAACCAGCGGAACAAGGAAATGCAGTTGCGTAACCTTTCCTTATTAGAAAGTCGAATTAAGTTCTAGACACTCCTAATTATTTTTGGTGATTGATGAACAGAAGCAGCGTTTACTGTATCTCTTTCCTGTTTTTGAAAGAAGCAAGATCAGAAACTATCAATTGTCCGTTAAATGTTGCGAAGAGAAATTCAATTTATGTACGTACTCTTATCGTAACTTGCTTAAGTTGTGCAATGTTTGTAAAACCAGAAATTTATGCTGTATTAAATCCAACAAAAGCTCGTTGTAGAACGTCGGGACAACAGTGGGAAGCAGCATACGCAATGTCTCTCAATTCGCACAATTGTTTTGCCGCCTGTTATCGACACGATGTAATATTTATTTGAGACTAGTGGTTGAGTGGTTTTAATTCTTCTTTATTCTTTTGAGATGACAATCATACGTTACTTTCTTCTTAGCAGACACAGAAGTCATAAATTCGATTCGTACACGAGCAGATAAGTATAAGGGTTTATAATGACAAGGAACACTGTTTCATTTCACTATTCTTTTTCCGACTATTTTATAGACTAATTATATATTCCAGTTAGCCGACGGTTTCGTATATCAGAAATTAGGCAAGATTACGCTATGTTGACCATTTCGTCGGCGTCTTCCCTATCGGAAAGCCCCTTTTGTGCCCGCGCGCTCCCTTTTCTCTCAGTCAGACCGTTAGATAAAAAAGACACGCATCCGGTCTCGTGATAGTCCCCGGCTGATACACATCATCTGTCTCTACGAAGGGCAATGGCAAGCTATTCATGAGTCATACAAAAAGAGATGGGAACGTAAATCATCGCGGAGATTGAAATTCCGTAACATAAGAGTTGAAAGAACCATTGTGGCGTCATGACAAAATCTTACGGCTGTGAGAGCAAGAGGAGTAGAAAGACGCCAACCTGTCCACAAAAGCCAGATCTAATCCCCGCATCCTGACCCTAAGTGAAATTATTTGGAGCTGCACCCAGAGGCCAGATTGAAAATATGGCAACAGGGAAAAGGGTGGAAAAGAGCTGACAAGTCAGCATGCCCGTAACTTCTTAACGAGCGAGGCAAATACAACATACTGCTAAGCAATATGGAACGCAAATTGAGAACTGTGCACGAGTGGGTGGGGTTTATACAACCACAGTCAAAACCTAGTCCAAAATCCCGTGAAGATATATTCTTGAAGACAGAGCAGAGGGAGAAGAGCACCTCTTAAGGCAAAGCCTATACAGTACTCACCTATTACTAAAACTATTAAGCTCATTATGAAGAAAAGTATAAACTAATTTCTTCTATAATTCATATAAAGGATTCAGTAGGTCTAATGATCTACACTGACTTTAATCTGGTACATCTTCTGGAGGTGTTCGGAAAAATAACTGCGAAGTTTGAATAAGAAATTTTCATTGTTTAGAATGTACAGAGTGCAACGAAATACTGACGTTGGGGTCTGGAAAGAAAACCGTTTAATTTACAAAAACTAACTACACCACGTGAGTATTAGCTTTCTACGAGGACACCCAATAACGCGGTTTCGCGCGTTTCTCTCATATTTGTACTGCTCGCGTTAAAACAGCGGAAAATGGGGCAATCTGCGGAATTGTGGGTTACCGTTGAACGTTCGTATAATGAGTTACTGTGATCGGATTCTTATGATTCAGAAAAGAAAATCTAAGTTAAATAGAGCTCTATAGGATACCGAAAGCCGCACCGAATTTGGTTGCTTATTATCAGCACTGCTTATCATCAAATCCGACTACGTTGCGCTTAAAAATCCTGATTTTTTTTAAAAAGTAGTGTTGCTTTTTGAATAGCTATATCTCGGCTACTGAAATTCCGAATTGGACATTTCTTCTTTCGAAAATATTCCCCAATTTCAGAGAATAAGTGTGTAAAATTTAGGCTCAGTCTAACAAGTTAGAGAAAAGCTACTCAATAATAAAAAGCGTTCATGACTTTTGACACACCCTGCATATGCAAAATTCGCCTATCTCAAAATGATAGGAAGTGACGAAAAACAGACCGACTCTAAAGATTATAAAAAATTTTTAAGTGTTCGGTTCAGAATTTAACGCTCTTTCGCGTGGTGCAGTCAGGTTTTTGATAAACTAAACAGTTTTCTCTCTAGATCCCTACGCGAGTATTTCGTTACATCATGTATATCCATATGTGCAACCGCTAAAAAAATGGCTTGAATTTCGTAATCCGAGAACTATGGAATCACTAGTTGACAAGACACCACAAAAAGGGCAGTCGCTCCTCCGCTTCCAACAAAGGTTCATCCTATTTGTGTTCTCGCGCGCTTCGTTGTATTGCTCCGTCTCGCCATCGTGCAACTGCTCGTATTGAATGCGTAAATCGAGTAATGGAAAACTAAACCACGAGAAGGCTACATTAATACATTTAATACAATACTTCTAGCGGCGCCTTACAGTCCTAACGACCGACCATGTCCATCGATCATTATGCATTGAGAATCATCAAACTGTTATCACGGATCGAAAAATTAGCAATTCATAGGAAAATGCTCGAAATAAAGTCGCCTTCAAAATATTTTGATCAGATTGATTCAACCGTTTTTGGGACTGACGTGTGGATATTACTTCTAGCGACTGCTCACAATCCTGTTCCCGTCCATATTTATCAGTCTTTACGCTCTGAAAATCATTAAAGTAAGGTAGCGAATTCTACCAATTAGCAATCGCAAAGGAAACCTCCCGGAATGAAGCTGGCTTCACAATACTTTGCTCAAACTGATTCAGACCGACCGACCGCATTCGACTAAAGGTCGATCGGTCGGTCGAACAGGGCAATAATGTTAGACATTTCGGCTCCTTGTTTGCACTTCTTTCCTTTACCTAAAGATCTCATCTCTAATAATCTCGAGGCATGTTAGTTTTAGCCAAAAGAGGTTCCTTAATAACTGGCTTCATTTTCTCGCCACTGAATAATTTCTTTTGGTTGTGATAAATCTTTTGTAAAGCAGGTTTTTATTCGATAAACTACATGACTGTAGAGCATTCTCGTATCTAGCTACAAAAAGAATAACATCTGGGATAATATTTCAACGTCTTGAAAATATCACTTGTTTAATGAAATCAGAGTTTCTAATAAACATGAACATGAGCCATGGAGGATGCTTATAATTTATCATGAGGCTTTTGGCAAAAATATTTTACTTTTTTTAATGTAACTGCAATGAATGCGATGAAACATCAAAAATTATTGACAGAAGCGGCAGAGCACTGGTGTATGGATAAAACTTCATTCTGCGAATTAAAATCACTTGCATTGAAAAAAACATCATTTGTAAAAATATTGATGAAAGAGAAAAGTTCTACAGTTGTATTGTTCGCGCTGCCTGCGCAAAAATATTCTTAGTTTGCCTCACATGGCGGTCCTCGGTCTTCATGCCCCCTTCCATTAATCACCGCTCATTTATTCTAGCATACTCTCTAAATCGAGTTCATTGTTTTTCACACCAAAAAACTTTTTTCATTGTTTTAATGAAATAGTTCATTGCAAAAAAATGAAAAGATTCATTGAAAAATCAATAACGTACGTTGAAGTGCAAAACATTGGAATGATTATTACAATGAACTATTTCATTAAAACAATGAATTATTCTTTTGGTGTGAAAACAATGAACTCGATTTAGAGAGTACTTATGCAAACTAATCTACAGTAACCATTTTCTGTCAAACTCCATCAGCTATGCAGATTTTCTTTTAAACCACTTCCTAATATAATGAGAATTATTGAGAGAAACCGTGGAATTTCTTTTTTACATACTTTGATCGTATTACTCCTCCCCTCAACTTTTGGCCACTTGCAGCATCTCTACAGACGGCGTCCACATCTAATCTGGTGCCTCTTGTATAATGGACAGAAAAACAGGTGTTGTTTACCAGAAAAGTATAGAGCAAAGTTGATAAAGAAAAAGAAGGGATCACACAGTTTACGGATTACTTCAACGATCGGCTCACAATCATATTTATCGACCATGTTTGTCGATTTTTATGCATTGAAAATTATTGAACCGTATTGCAATGGATTAGCATAATAGTAATCGCATAGAAAAGGTCTCAGAATAAATCTGACATCAGAACGTTTTCGATCAGACTGATCTCGATCATTCTGAGATTGACGTGCGGATATTATTTTCAGCGACGGCTCACAATTCTCATGACCGTCCATGTTTGTCAGTTATTGGCATTGAGAATCAGTGAAGAGTTATCACAAATCGTCCAATTAGGGATCGCAGAGCAAACGTCCCGATATCAGGCTGGCTCTACATTGCTTCGAGAATCATTGAAGTATAATAACGGATCGACCAGTGAGCAATCGCCTTGGATACCTGATGGAATGAAGCTGACTCTCAATACTTTGCGATGGCTCCTTAATCAATCCGAATTCATACTTCAATGACTCTCAAAGGAAAATTTCCTGTATAAAGCCGGGCTTACAATAAACTTTGATCAGACTGAGTCTGAATGTGCTGGAACTGACTCGGACAAGACAAGCCCCGTTCTATCACGCCAAAAATCTTGGCCGACGAGCCCGCTGAAAGAGGGAAGGTATGCGCCAAGTTTGAATCCAATGTTAAATGAAGACTTAATCCAAATTTTGAAATTTTTGATTTTAAAAAATTGAACGAGGCATTTTTAAAGTGTTTCTCGACAATCATTAGCTGTATTGACTAGCTAGTAGTTAAGTGTCATGAAATATTAGCAAAACTACCTCATTAATGACGACAGTCGCACTTTTTGTTATTCATTGCAACGTATCACTATGCATAAACTTTAACAAAAAACTGAAAGGCGCGCTTTACCGTATTTCAAGAAATAGTGGCTGTGTGCCATTATTATGTTATTCCCGTGTCCACCATGTGCCACAATTTCTGCGCGTGCCACTATTTGTTAAAATATGGTAATAGGTTTATCTCACTTAATCGTCTTAGACTAGCAATTATAATGACCGCCCTCATCCAACAAACTGCCTACACCTAAGAGGTATTCAAACTTAATCCTCAGAAGTCTAAACATCATTTAGCACTTGAGCTAGGAGTTTCGCAGAGCGCTGTTTTAGGTATGTTGAAGGACGGAGGACTAAAGTCTCTATCAACCATTATGTAGTAAAATGTTGAGATGTGTTGAAACTGTGAGCCTGCAGTTTCCAATAAAATACTATCGGTTAATTCTTATCTGAGGTGTATCATTTAAGGCAATCCATCTGCAGCTGGGTAGACTTTCTGCAATTTTTGATTAAAGCCAGAAGTGGGCAGTTGTCGGCGAATAGGTGGTACAAGTCGATAACTGAGGAACTTTGGACAAAACTAAATCAGGGAAACTTTAATCGCTGCAACAATTTTGTTTGCATTTCTGCTATTATTTTACATAGTGCTGCTCTTGTTCGAAGTAACCTGTTTTGCAATGGGCAGCGAGGTGTCCCGCATGTTTTTCAACCATAACTAAAGTGCCCATTGAAACATTACAAGATATGCTTAGACGACACAATTTGAGTACGATTCACTGATTTTACCGCTAATTGTTTGCAGCTCGTTGAATAGAGCCTCCCATATTCTCTGCCAGCAGCTTTGTTTGGCAAAGTTAATGCGTGTTACATCTGTCGCCCTCGTTGCATAGCTAATTTATTTGCTGACGAAACTTTTGCAGGTTCATTTTACATACAGTATTCTTCATTTGCTTACAAATAAGACTATGGTAATGTATTGACTGACAAAATCAGCTATTGTAATTTTACTTATCCGCCACTGGCTGCACAAGCATATTATCAAAATATAAACGGAAATGTACAAAGAGTATTTAAATCGCTCAAAATCACGTAATACATCACAATCTCGTCGTCAAGAGAAACTGACATCTTTAATCAACAAGAAAAAGTTACGCTCCCATCTGGACAAAGTAATTAGCGAGTTTAATATTCTTCCTAAGAAACGGGAGCCATTAATTATTGTAAAACATATCACGAAGACAGTATTTTGGGCAACAGTATATTTGGGGTTTAGCTACTTGACCATCACTTCGACGTTCGAAGTGATTCAACAGTATCGCGGCGATGAAACGACAACGAATATGAAAGCCGTTATCAATAACAACGTCACATACGTAAGTAATATTTTGCTTCATGTGCGTATTGAGTAGTTTCATGGGATACGCGGATGATAGATTCAATCTTTGGCACTCTCTATTTGTAATAGTACTTCTTTTCTTTCATTAGCAACTCCATCGCTCTCTAATTGGGTTAGCACAATATTTATGGGCCTATAAATGGTAAGAACTGTCCGTCTGAGGGCCGTTGGTGAGCAAGAAGTAGCCTTCAGTTATGTACAAAAAGGTTAGCATTGTCACTGTCCTGAGAAGGCTAAGTCGCAGATCAGTGGTCAGCATACTTTTACCGTTCACTGGGAAATCCGGTTTACTTCCATTAGAGAACGAACTCTAGAATGAATACAAAACGCAATCAAACCTTTTCAGCTTCCGAACATGACAATTTGTTTCAAAATAAATGCATTAGAGCTGTTCAAAATTTCCTCTTCATCTCGTTTTAATTATATGTCAGCTTGGTCTCGATTTTTCGAAGAAACTATTTCTCCTGAAGGCATGTTTAAAGTTAATGAAAGCCAAATTTTCGACGATGAAATCTACTTGTCTCTGCTCAAATATCTCGCCATGATATATGAAGCGGAACGGGCGTGGGAGCCAGGCCTTACACAGATTTCTAACTTCCACTCTGAAAAAAGTGATGACTGGATTGCACTGAAGAAAGTTCTCGTGCCAAATATAGAGCGCTTTAACATCACTCTAGAGCAACTAAAAAGCGTTTTTGATGGAAAATTTTGCCCTGTGCCAGCGGACATCTGGCGACTGGAAAATCAGCTTCTTACCTTACACATTCAAGTGAGCGAATGTATTGCAGGGAGTAAAATTTCTTTTATCGGCATGGATACAATTTGCTTCCGCTTGATCGGATACCAAAACTATCTGCAGCCAATGGGTTCGACAAACTACATTATCTTAAATCTTTACGATGACGGCTACTATCACAAATGGTGTCAAGAATCTACAATCGATCTTGGCAGTGAAAGCAGAAGTACACCACGCCGAGTGACGACGCGAAACGAAACATATGGATATTATTACAATCGTTTTCCTGGTGAAACATACATTGCAATGGATATTGGCGTAAAGGCGCTTTATCGAAAGCTGCCTCATGTGAAAGGCGACATTCAATGCTCATCCGATACCACCCGAGAAGAGTGTGAAAACAAGTGTCTCAGAGGATGGATCAGGGCGAATTGTGATTGTTCGCCCACAACATTCAATTTGACAGGTAAGAGCATAATTGTCAAGGCAAAGAAAAGTCGCGAAATATCTAGTTGATAAAAATTGGGAACATCTTCTGAATTTTATTCGTTTTCATCACCGACACGCATGATCGAGTTCTGAAACTTGAGAGCCAAGCCAAAGTTGTATTTTGGTGGGGAGTTACACGTACGAAAATTTTTCAGTTTTTTCAAACAAGACTCCAAGACTTTCTCTCAAAGTAAGAAAATTGTGTAAAGATTAGTTACAGCATAGCCGATATGTGAACAAGTAAAAACGTTCCTCACAAATGCTACACGGTGCAGTTTATCATTTGGTTGTTCTTCACTCAGGTTGAATAATATAGGTTTCTTGTAGCAATGTCGCAGATTCTGACACACAGTAATATAACCTTTTCAGCAGACATATCTACCAATCGTAATTGCACAGTAAAAGATTATTCGGTCTGTCTGAAAAAGTACGCGGAAAATGCAACCTATTTATGCACAAATAAATGCGTGCCTATATGCGAGCAATGGCACTACGATTATAATTTTAAATCGACATCGAAATTTTTTGATGGTAGTTTTGTACAATTAAAAACCAAAACATTCGATTATATCATCATAGAGCAAGTGTTCACATGGCCTAGTTTTGAAGAGTTCATTGGAGCGTTGGGAGGCGCCCTTGGAATCTGGCTGGGACTCGATTTTGTGATTACCATTGAATTCATTATCAATCTATTAGAGAATTTAATCAAGAAGATTTTTCTGAGATACGTTCATGGTTCTGAAGAAGACGAGCAGGGGGAAAGGGACAACACCAAGAACAGAGAAGAACACGTTGAAAATAGAACATCATCGTCAAATGAAGCTGGAAGTCGTGTAGTTGGACACCAAATCAAGAGCAGAAGAAATGAAAGTGAGATTGCTGGAACCTGCATTCGCCAAATAAATGAAAATGAAAGGCGGAGAACATCAAGGAAAAAAGGAGAGAGTATTATATTGAATGAGAATTATGTGCAACCCAGAAGAAAGGGTTCAAATAATAACAGAGTGGACAGCGCGCTAGCAGATGATAAAATAAAGAATATTGATGCCCATAATGGACGTCTACGAAACCACAGAGTGAATAGAGCCACCAACTCTGTAGCAATTCGAGACGGATCTACTGCACAAGCCAACTGTTCCAGCGCTCGCAATAAATTTTTTCAAAAAATGCTCGTCTTGTTCTTAACTGGCGACGCTTCTACAAACACACGAACCTTGTTTCTTCAACTAGCTGAAAAACTGTTTTGGGCAGCAATTTATGTAGCTGGGAGCGTATTCACGACTTTATGGTGCGTTGACTTAATCAACTTGTACTTGGCAGACGAAGCAATTTATTTTCCATCGCTTGTCATTAATCGACCAATTTCATTACCGCCGCCAACAATTTGTATCCATTATTCTTCAACTCCATTTCCTGAAGAATATGACAACATTTCTAATGCTTTAATGGATTACTTCAGTCAATCAAATATCACTAGCGCATCGTTTATTCAAATTTCTAATAAAACAGATTGGCCCAAACCGCTTGTTTCAATTGGACTTTTATATCTTAGTATTCTTTCCAATTCCGAAATTGACTACCCTAACAGCACTTTTATTTCGGAGTACGAGAGACAACTTAACAACGCAGCTGGTAAGTTACGACAATGTGAAGCAAGTGTGTTGCACTATATATCATTCTTAAATTAAGATATAATACACGCTTGCACACTTGACACTTTTATATCACACAAGTTGTACTTTAACTGCGAAAATATAGGATGAACTTGAAATATCAAGGCGATTAGCACTTATTGCGATGTGAGATACGCATTCTGCTAAAGAAACTTCAGTAAACTTCATATAGAATGTGGAGAAGCAGCAGAAGGAACGGAAATGGCGCTCAGTAAATTAGTAATTAAAATTGAAAACGGAAAAGTCATGTGCACAAAGCCCGTTGGTAGTAAAATTAACTTTTAAGACAAAGCGGGTAATATTCGATTTTTTTCTATTGCTTTTAATTCTAAAATTTTTTAACGTATGCTTGCCTTTACGCGCAGACATTGGGCTGCTTCCATAATTGTTTCCTAAGTCATTCTTAAGTTATGCATTTCTTGAATTCGTTATGAAGCACAGCGCTGAGTATCACTATGAATCGCTTAACTTTAGGACACGATTATGGAACCGGCCCATTAAGTGTATGGCGTAATCAATCTGGCCTTTCTCTATATCATAAAGAAATAGCATCGCAACAGTTTGTTAACTGGATGTCGTGATTGCCAATACCGGTACTCAGCGGATGCTTTTCTCACCGCCCGAACCACACATTCTATAAAGAAGAGTTCCGGGCTGATTTTAGTACGAACAAGTTTTGCGTCGGGTTAAGGCTCCATGGAGCAATTGTCGTTTTTGTTGCGGTTTTGAATAAGGTACATATTTCACAGGAGTCCAGCGTAAGATGTGATATGATATGATTAATTAATCATGGTAAGAAGTTCTATGAATAATTGACTGTTAGAGGCATATCATTAATTTGGATTTTAGACTCATCGTTAGAGAAAATTTTATTAAATACGAAATGATATCACCAATCAATTTAATCAGTGTCATGATATTTTCATACTCACTGCATGGGTTATTTTAGGTGGAGACACCCTACGAAGAAATGACATACGGAAATCAATCAACGACATTCTTCTGCCAAAGCTTCTGAAATGGAACATAACAGCGAATGAACTGCGACAGAAACTGGGAGCTGAACTAGCTCGCATGGCTGCACTGAAGATCAGCTTCACGAATAGTAATGGAACAATTGATATCGTCAACAAGACTTCTTTTTATACATCAGCAATCATTAGTGGATCGGTTTGCTACAGCCTGCCTTATGCAGTCAGTTTTACTGATTCAAATGATTTGTTGGAGTTTTCGATAAACGTGTCATCGTATCCAGAACTTCTTCCAGCCTGGGGCAACCATTATATACTGTTCTCAGATTATTTACTAGAACCAAGAAGAGAGCAGTTCGATATGCTTCGATTTCTGGGTGCACCCGTCTATGATTTCAACGACTTTCCATTTAAAAATGGAATAGAGCTAAAAGTATTAATTAGTGCTGACGGCCTTTACACAAGTCGACCTGCGAAGAAAGATGTGAAATACTGCTCGCCGTATATGACCAAATCGAATTGTCGCGCTCAATGCCGCATCAAACTTATAGAAAAAATATGTTACTGCTCGCCAACATATTGGGCTACGATGATTCGACCAACTTCTGGTTTAGACGAATGCACATTTGATCGTTATATGGGATGCCTGAAATTTAATGTTAGCGACGATCGCGACTGCAGAGATTCCTGTTTACCATTTTGCACTGCAAAATATTTTCGAACCGACTCAACTTTGAACTATTTTTCCCAAGAATATGGAGATATTGCTGCTATCAAATTCAGCGTAAACAAAGGCATTTACCCATCGATTGAAGAAAAACTGACATTTACATTTAGAAAGTTGTTGATTACGGTCTAGCTGGACACCTAATTGCGCCATAAAATTAAAGAAATTAGACGTGTAGCGAGAGCCCGTAGAAAAAATTGCTAAGTGGTAGTCTTAACCAACTTTTATCGACCAGAAATGTTTGAATAAAAATACTCAATGAATGATTTCAAAATATTTTGATTCTTTGCCGGTTTGAATAAAATAAAGCAAAAAATTTGTGAACTGTTTTTAGCAATACTTGAAGAATCTTTCCTTGGCGCAAATAGGTGTCTCGTACGTTATTAAGTTAGGAGGAATGCTGGGAATTTTACTGGGATTTTGTCTCTTTAGCTTTTACCACGCTTTCATAACAACGACGACATCGTGCTTTGCTTTCATCTTAAAAAGGACAAGATTAGCGCATAGTCCTATATTGCTAAAAAGCTTGGACAAAATGAAAAAATCAGGAATTGTGCAATTCATTTCTTATCTAAATGGACAATTACTTGAGATGAACATTTGCACCGTGAAGAAAAAAATTAAAATTTATGAGATTGGGAAAAATGTTTTGCTAATAATAGGTTACATGATTGGTCTTTATGGAACGGTGAGCATGAGCAATGCTCTCTTTGATTCATTCAAAACTGGCGAAACAAAATATCTTGCGGATTTAATGATGAATGCCACAATCCAATTACCATCTTCAACCATCTGCATGCCATTGCACGCTATTCATTTTCTATCCAAAGCAGAAACCACGCATTTTAAGAACACCATAGATTTGTCAAAGAAGCTTCATTCTAGTTCATACGCTGACAAAGCAGAATTCTTTAGTAAACATTGGCACATATGGCTTATTCGGTGGGTATATGAATATTTGATCATTTACGATACAGTCGAAAAATATGGCAACCAAAAGTCTATTTGTGCTTTGCTCCCTGACAACGACAGTTGCGCGCTTAATGAATCCAGAAATGCAATATATAATTACAGCTTCACATCTTTAATAGAACTCGATGAACTGATTGACCGGTTAAATATAACTATTCCTGAATTAAAGCAACAGTTGGGACTTGAAATAAGAGAAATTTATAAAACTGAAGTCGTTTTCGTAAAGCAGTTTGACGGAGCACCAACTCAAACAGTTCTGAATATAACTGAAACGACATTCATCGGTGAGACCAAGATCTGCTACAAGCTGCCCATGGACACAGTGACGTTTAGCTCGAAATCGGATTTCATTTTCATTTCTCTCGATAGAAGTATGTTGCCAAATTTAGAGTTTTCTTGGTATGGAGAAAGAGTAACCATCGATTATAAGGGACGTGATGAAAATAGAGAGCAATATAATGGTGTTTACGGTTCAACATATTATTTTTCATTAGGTTACTCTATAATCACAAATTTGGAGATTTCCTGGCTATATGAAGCAAAGTCGGTGAGCTCCGGTGAACGGCAGTGTTCAGAGAGCAAATCAATGGATACATGTCAAGACGTATGCCAACAGAAGAAAATTGAGTTTGAGTGCAAATGCTCACCAGCCATACGGTCGAGTTTACCCTCGAATATTAATCTGACTCGGTGTCATTTGATCGATTATAGAAGATGCGCCAGATTCTTGGTTAGCAGTGACGCCGATCTCTGCGCATCAAGCTGCCTTCCACTTTGCACACGCATCAGTTTTTTGAAAGACACGCCAAGTGGGGATAATTTACAGTTCGTCGCTCCTAGCGTAGCTAAATTAAAAATCACATTAAAGTCATTTGAATATCTCAATATTAAAGAAGTGTACATGTACACGACGAATGAATTTATTAGTGAATTTGGTGGCATTCTTGGTTTATGGATTGGACTTGATATTCTTGCGTTCGTAGACCTGTTTCACTGGCTCGTCTGCAAATATTGTCACATTTTGCGACAATTCGTTTAATGGACCTTTTTAAGGAGATTAGCAGTATTAGCTGGCAAAACGTCGAATTTATTGTTTTATCGCTTGCACGACTCGCATATTTGAAATGATTAAATGCTTTTATGAATGAGCTTAAACTTTGTTAATAGCAATTTTCTCATTGTGAATCATTATTTATGTGGTGTAAATATACGTATGATTGCCTGTGTCATGAACTTATTTTTCCACCGCTGCGTGCCATGCTATGTATCTGATTCTTCACGTCGCGAAATTAGTAGTAGTAGTAAGCATTTTAGCGTGTGCGAAAGAGTCTCATTGTGTTTCATTAGCTGCGCATCAACAAAATCTTACGAATAGTGTTAGCATAAATAAGCATCATTATATCAGCGTTTTTGTTCGATTATTTCTGTATCTTCATTGCATTTTATGCGATGCGAAGCGACGCAACAGAATACCACAGAAATCACGACGTTGAGCCAGTTAGATCAATGCTAGTTGTTCATACTTCATTCCCTTTTTAGCAAACAATTGAGGAAAGTATGTAGTGACGAGTCAACAAAATATCTAAAGGTGACCTTGGGTTTTTCATGCGAATAAGTCTGTCCGCAGCGCTGCTCAAAAATAGTGAAAAAGGGAGAGAAAAGGATGTCGCGATTTGACTGCAGAGAAACAATAGGTTTGAAAGTCGCGCTGATTACGGTCGATGCACGTGAACTGCATGTCGAGAGTTCAGCGTGCAAAGGCACAACAGCATCCAACAAACAACGCCGAATTGTTATCAGCTGCGTCGCGCGGCGGTTTTGACCTCAGAGCTACATCGTTGGTCAATGTTTGCATACTCTCTTCCATCGAGGTCATAAACTTTTCTGCTCACCAAATTTAGCAACAATCACTTTGCTCAAGATCGTTGACTGTTCTTCCTTGTGCAAGGGCGTAGAGCGGATTGAAGGAAAAGTGGATGCAAGGAGTAGTGTAGAACGTCAAGAGGAAGAAGATAGAAAATAAGATCATGGGTGGATTGTCGAGATTGGTGCTGCAGCATCGGGCAGTGAGCGCAGTGCTGGCGCAGCGTGCCAGCCTGTGCACCTCGTCCAGCCGACATGAGAAGACGCGCGAGTTCCGGAAGGTGATGGTCGCCAACCGCGGCGAAATCGCCATCCGCGTCTTCCGCGCCCTTACCGAGCTCAACAAGACGTCCGTCGCCATCTACACCGAACAAGACAAGCACCAAATGCATCGGCTCAAGGTTGCGTTTATTATGTTTTGTTACTTCCGGGTTGTTTAGCTATCGCCTGGGGTTGTTTTGGGGTTTGGAGGAAGGATGGAGTGCAGTTCAAAGTGCAGTCCGAGTGCGTCCTTAGTTATCCATCAATTGTTCTCTATATTGTGCATCATCTCACCACCAATTAGATTAGTACGGTCACTGATTATAGTTCATTGCAATTTGCACGAGTTTTTTGCAATTAATGAGAAGAATTTAGTGGGAATTATGCTCAAAACGAAGTCGCAGCAAACTTAATACACTTGAAATAAACGAATTCGCGATTTCTATGCGATTACCAAGAATGCATACGTTATTAATCCATTCATCAATGATAGCAGTTGTATGAATTATTGATTATTTCAGGCCGATGAGGCGTACCTGGTCGGTAAGGGATTGCCACCAGTGGCGGCGTACCTCAACATTCCGGAGATCATAAGGGTGGCACGCGAGAATGATGTCGAGGCTATCCACCCTGGCTATGGCTTTCTGTCAGAACGGTCAGACTTTGCCCGCGCCTGTCAGGAAGCGGGAATCGTGTTCATCGGTCCGTCGCCCGACGTTATGGCCCAGATGGGAGACAAGGTCGCCGCGCGAAAGGCTGCCATCGAAGCTGGTATGCTTATATATTTATTGTTTAGGGCTTTAATTGTTTTTTAGCTTTTTATTATCAAGTTTAATTGTTGCATTAAAAGAAAATTGAATTCCGTATTTTCTGTTATGAAAGGGGTTTGTAGGCGCTCTTTAAAGTATGTGCGACGTCGAGTCATATGGCGTACCGCCTTATAAGATGTTTCAAACCCTCTGCCGTTGACTTGGACCGCTAAATTAGCCATTAGAAATAGCAGTAGGTAGCAGTTTTTTATCATCTTTACAGACTAACTTCTCTTCATCGATCAGTAGTCTGCTCGGTATGATGTGCTATTTTAGAAAATAAAACAATATATTATACTTAAATGAAGGAAAGCGCTGAATTTCGTTAAATATTATTTAATTTGACGCAACGATCGTTAGTCTGCCATTGCTTTTTTGCATTTAATTTAAGTGTTTAAATGCAACGAATTTGTATTTTCAGGTGTTCAGGTCGTTCCCGGTTCACCGGGCCCGATAGCATCGGCAGAGGAAGCACTGGAGTTTGTCAAGCAGTACGGCATGCCTATCATTTTCAAGGCGGCTTACGGTGGCGGCGGTCGCGGTATGCGTCGTGTCAACAATATCGAAGAGGTCAGTTTCTGTGAGGAATCATTTGGAGCATAGTAGAATACGGAAAAGTGTAGTCTGCATAAACTCTTTTCACTTTAATTTGGACCGTTTCTTCTAAAGAAATTGAGCAAAGGGTTCAATTTGATTTTGAACATGTCAGCTTTGCTTTGGCACTTTTCCAGTTTGTTTTGAAAATTGTATTAATGCAGAACCTGGATAAATGGAGCTTTAAAAGCTTTTGATTGCATCATGAGATACCGCTCTTATCCAGATTTTCCTTTTTGATATTGGTGCTGAAAGTCGGTGGGTAAAATGCAGAGACGCGTCCGTAGCAAAAATGTAGTTTGGGTATCAGAAGTAATACGATTAGATACTGCAAGTGCATTAATGCTGATACCGGTTCTGGACAAACTTACGCACACTGCCTCGGGCTGTTTTTTTACCGAAGGACATTCGTTACACTTACAGCTGGAACATCAGTAAAACCAGTATAAGCGCAGAACGTTGAAAAATAGTATTATCACTTTCGGGGACTTTCTGTAGCCTTCTTGAAGAATACTGTTGCGGGGTGCGGTCGGACCCGGACGTTGTTCTGTGATATCCGTTGATATCATTCTTATATCATTCTTGCTACTCGCTCTTCCAATAGTCGGTCGGTTCTCTCCGCCGCTCTCTCTCCCTTCTTACTCCGCGTCCTTCTCTATTGTACGACCGCTCACGTCGGAATAAATTGTTGCCCAAACCCCAACAAATACAATATTGAGGAAATATGCGTGCGCTTTTCAGGTGGAGGAGTCATTCAAACGCGCGCACTCTGAGGCGTTGGCCGCATTCGGTGACGGGTCGCTCTTTGTCGAGCGCTTTATTGAACGCCCGCGACATATCGAAGTGCAGCTGTTAGGTACGGTTTTTGATGAAATGCTTATGTTCTTGCTGTCTCTTTCAAATGGATAAGATTGGATAACGAGCTATATGATCACTCTCCTGCTGTAAATGATCACGATAAGTATTATAAATTGAAGGTGGTTGTTTGCTATTAGCAGCCTCTACGACCCTTAGAAACGCTGAATGAATACGTTGAGTCAAAAGCGAACACTTTACTAAAATGACAAAAATGCATTACAAAGACCTTTTCAGTATTAGCCCCCATGTATATCAAGAAGAGCGTTTAGGAACCTTTATCAGTCTGATGTCTGATAGAACCACTTTAAGTTGAAAAACCTATCAGAGTTTAATTTAATGCTCTCTTTATGCAGGCGACAATCATGGCAACCTTGTACATTTGTACGAGCGCGACTGCAGTGTGCAGCGTCGTCATCAGAAGCTGGTCGAGATTGCGCCTGCCCCCGCCCTCCCGCCCGGCATTCGAGAGAAGATCCACGCCGACGCGCTTCGATTGGCCAATCATGTCGGATACCAAAACGCTGGTTTGTCTTTATTTTTATTATTATCAATGTTCAATTTATCTGCACAAATTTAGCGCGACATTTATTTAAGTTCACTCTATTGTCAAAATTTGCCGATCAGTAACAAGAAAGCTTAGATTGAAAAAACGGCTTCGAAAATTAATAGCACCTTTTTCTATCAATTTACGCACAAAAAACCAAGAAACGACTATGATTTTTGGTTAAAGATTGTGTGAAAAAGCTGTGAAAAGCGAGCTCACCTTTGTCAACTACGTTTTATGTCGAGATTTTTTGTTAATGATAGAAAAATGTTGACCATATAGGTAGTTGCCGATGTGTCTTGAGTTACAATGGCGTTTATATGCTTAAGAGCTGCGCATTTTAGGCACTGTCGAGTTCTTGGTGGACAAGAATGGCAACTACTTTTTCATCGAGGTCAACGCTCGCTTGCAAGTCGAGCACACGGTCACTGAAGAAGTCACTGGGTTCGATTTTCCTCTTTGATTCCTCTTATTATTTCTGTACTTCAATTTGATTGACTCGTAAATGGTTTCGCATTCAAATTTATCACTCTATTCAATTTCGTCATTTTTGCATTTAAATTGACCATTAGGTTGACGAAATTGAATGCACAAGTGTCGAATTAGAATGCGAGAGCGATAAATTACAGTAGAAATCGATTGTAATGGTAATAGCTTACAGCGGTCAAAATACGCCGCTCTCTCAGTAACAAGTGTAAACGATTTCCATTGTGAGATGTAACAATTATCCTATATGTTAGGATATCGAGTCAGTTGCTATTATTGTCCTTTCATGACTGTGAATACTTTCAGTGTCGACTTGGTGCAGGCACAAATCCGAATTGCCGAAGGAAAGTCTCTGAACGACTTGAAATTATCTCAAGACAATATTCGCACGACTGGCTATTCCATTCAGTGCCGCGTCACTACCGAAGATCCCGCCAAAAGCTTCCAGCCCGACTCTGGTCGCATTGAGGTGAGCTGTGAGCGATTGGTTGGGAAGTGCTATAAGTTGTGCTTATTCCTGAATAATCCTAATGATGATATGTGTGCTGTAGGGGAACCTTGGTCAGTCACCTCTAGTTCGAAAGAATGTGTTTAAAAAGTGTTTTTATAGCTGCACGTGGCAAGCTGGCTGTAGACCGTATCAATTTACAGAGTTTTTCATTACATTTAGTCATCTTTAAATTCAGTTAAAACGCAAGTTTGACGAAGATGAAAGTAAAACTGACGAACTATGATGAAAGGCCGTTTATATTGTAATTATTTACCGCTAAGCAGCGTTTTCATTCGTAGTTAATAAAATCTACAGTAATGCACCAGAGCTATGATTGACCGCAGATTCTCGATTCAATTTACTATGTTAATCAATTCGCCTTGTTTGGAGGTATTCCGCAGCGGTGAAGGCATGGGTATCCGACTGGACAGCGCGTCGGCGTTCGCAGGCTCGATCATCTCGCCTCATTACGATTCCCTGTTGGTCAAGGTGATTGCCAACGCTCGCAACCACAAGAATGCCGCCGCTAAGATGACGCGCGCCCTCAGAGAGTTCCGTATTCGCGGTGTCAAGGTATGTTTTATTGGTTAACTCTCTTGTCAACAATCAAGTTGGCCTATTGCCAAAAATTACCGATCAGTAACAAGAAATCTAAGAATGAATAAGGAAAACTGCTTCGAAAGTCGATAGCGCTTCTTTATATAAATTTATTGTCTTAGTTTACGCACGGGAAACAATACATTACTATTATTGTTGATGAAACACGGTGTTCATGTACCGAAAAGCGAGCTCATCTTTACTAATTACAGTACATGTCTCGAGTTTTTGTTACTGATTGAAAAATTTTGACTGTTGGCTAACTGGATTTTTGACGAGTGCATCTCTTTTGTTGAGAATGAAAGACAAAGAATTAGTACTTTTTAAATTGCAGACGAACATTCCCTTCCTGTTGAACGTGCTGAAACATCCGAGCTTCCTCGATGCATCCGTCGACACGTACTTTATCGATGAGAATCCCCACTTGTTCGACTTCAAACCGAGCCAGAATCGCGCTCAGAAACTGCTCCACTACCTGGGCGAACTGAAGGTCAACGGCTCCTTGACTCCGCTGGTCACTGGTCTGCCACCCGGAAAAGTCAATCCGACTATACCCAACATTCCCATTGGTCAGTTGCAGTTATTTTGCTTTATTGCAGCGATTCTGATACCTTTAGTATCATTTTAGTTTTAACAGGGATCTCTTCCAAATCAAATAGGCCCTTTTGTTTAATTAGTAGCATAGAAAAGTGTTGCCTTGGATTTGGAAGTATACTTACTAATGTGGAAATGGCACCTAATCTAAGATTACTTCTCTTGTTTTTTATGAATACAGTCTTAGGAGAAGATTAATGAGATCGTTACTTGACTATTAAAATTACACTGGTATGTCACAAATCTGTAAGAGAAAGACATAAAATCAGAAATTTATATTGCATCATTAATTGACAGAGAAATACTACGACATTTTTAAAAATTGATGTTTTATAAATCCTTCATTAGTCTTAAACATGATTTGATGCTTAATTCATTTATTCCAGACGAACGAGGCTACGGTGAGCTCTCGCTGTTGTAGGCTTGGCATTGTAGCTCGTCTCAGTCATTAATTGGATAAAAATTCAGATGCAAGTAGTAGCTATGAATGCGCCTCATTGCATTTCGTCAGGAAATGCGCGAATACAGCACAATTTTTCTTTGAGCGTTTTTCCAAAAAACCATTCCGAGTAATATATTCAAACTTGCCGCGCCCAGCTACCATATTCTCATTTATACTTACCACGCGACGCTCTAAAATTAAGCTACAGTTATGACCCGGACTCTGTCTTGATGTGCTTTTCATATTCAATGGAATATATATCGCATTAAATTCATTATTTTTCAGGCACTGCGCCGCAGTCGGGATGGCGAAACATTTTGACGCGCGATGGACCGGCGGGATTCGCGAAGGCAGTTCGACAACACCCGGGCTGCCTGATCATGGACACGACGTTCCGAGATGCTCATCAGAGTTTGTTGGCCACACGCGTCCGCACGTACGATCTCAAGAAAATCGCTCCTTACGTCGCTCACGCCTTCCCCAACCTCTTCGCTGTTGAGAACTGGGGTGGTATGTTTTTCGCTCTTTTTTTGCTCTGTGAAATAGAATGAACTTGAATAATGGTGATACTTTGTTATTAGGGTTGTGTATTGTTTTCAAAATATTCGCGCGCCGAAATCAAGAGTTTACTGATATCATTATTTTTATTACTTTGTTTAGATTCTGGGTTTACAACAAAAACAGAGGCTTCTCTTAATACGTAATCGTACCGTTTTCTCTTCGAATACAATGGAACCTGAATGTGGAGAACTTTTTATAGGATCCTGTCGTGCTTCACTTCTCCGAGTTTAAAGTACTTTTATTTTTAGTCCTAGTGTTTTGCTCTTAAGTACAGCATAGAAATAGTAATTGTCGCCATACTCTATAATCGTTCCCTTCGCGTTCTTAACCATTTTTATATTACTCTAGGTGCTACGTTTGACGTGGCTATGCGTTTTCTGCACGAGTGCCCATGGGAGCGGCTGGAAACTCTTCGCACGCTCATTCCCAACATCCCCTTCCAGATGTTGCTGCGAGGAGCGAACGGCGTGGGCTACAAGAGCTACCCCGACAATGTCGTCTTCAAGTAAACGATTTTCGCTTCTTTTCTAACGAGCTTATTCAAGATTTATTATAAAAACGCTTTAGTCCGCGTCCTTATGATGCAGTGTTATTTTGCGTTGAATAGAGGGCTGTTTTAGTAAATAATTATTAATTATACAGTCAAAACCGGATAAGTGCACATTTTTGCTAGCCCCGTGTGCAACTTTTATATTGAATCATGATCGGATAAGTGCATAAACCGCTTAAGTGCACAACATTTTCGTGCCCGGTCGATGTGCACTTATCCGGTTTTGACTGTTATAAAAATTGTGGGAAGGGGTAGCGCAGGACGTTGTGGCGTCCGCGTGACACATTTCACACCTGAAAAATTATCGCTATCCGTAAAAGAATTTCTCTGCGCGCATTACAACTTATCAATTATCTTACTTCCCGCAATTGTGATCGCAGCATTATGAAATAGCCTTTGGAAAAATAAGCCAATTTGCCTGCAGATTCTGCGACTTGGCGGTGAAGAGCGGTATGGACGTGTTCCGAGTGTTTGATTCGCTCAACTACTTGCCCAATCTGTTGGTCGGTATGGAGGCGGCGGGTAAGGCGGGCGGCGTCGTTGAGGCCGCCATTTCCTACACGGGTGACGTGTCTGAGCCCGGTCGCACTCAGTACGATCTCAAGTATTACATGGCTCTTGCTGAGGAACTCGTCAAAGCTGGCACTCATATTCTCTGCATCAAGGTGAGTACTGTAGAATTCGCATGAGTGCAGGTATTTCATGATTTCCCTGTTATGATACAAGAGATAACGTTTATACCGGTATTTCGCTTACACCGGTTAAGTTTGGCTGGTCCCCCAAATACCGGTATAAACGAATTTCACTGTACTTTGCATGTTAAACCAACCTGAATAAACGTTGCTTTTACTGAATTCCGAAATGAGCGCAAGTTTCGCAGACTCACCGCCTTTCCTGTCGCCAAGTTATTTTGTTAATATCAGCCAGTGGCTAACATCTAAGACTAACCTACGTCTAAAAAGTAGAAAAATGTAGAATCCAAGATATTTGTGCAAATTTTGGACTCATCAACGGTTCTAATGCAAGAGAAAAATGAGCAATCGTTTCTTTTTTCACTAAGTGAAATGATTGCAGGATATGGCGGGCTTGCTGAAACCGCAAGCGGCGACGATGCTCATCGGGGCGCTGCGCGACCGCTTCCCCGACCTTCCCATCCATGTGCACAGTCACGACACCGCCGGCGCCGGCGTGGCTTCCATGCTCGCCTGCGCTAAAGCCGGCGCCGACGTCATCGACGCCGCAGTCGATTCCATGAGCGGCATGACCAGTCAACCCAGTCTTGGTGCCCTTGTCGCTTCTCTTCAGCGATCGCCTCACGATACCGGTACGCATCAATCTTCGCTTGTAATTTGGTGAATTATTTAGTCACAATTTTTCGATTAGTAAAGAGAAATCTTAGATTGAATAAGGCGAACTGCTTCGAAAGTTGATAGCGCTTCTTTTTATCAGTTTATACACATAAAAACCAAGAAATGATTATCGTTCTTGGTAAAAAACGGTGTTCAAGCACCGAATAGTGAACTCATCTTTGCCAAATACAGTGCCTGGCTCGATTTCTTCTTCCTCGCGAAGAAATTTTGACGGTAATTTCGTGTTTTCAGGTTTGACCCTTGAGAATGTGTCCAAGTACAACGCCTACTGGGAGATGACGCGTCAATTCTACGCGCCGTTCGAGAGCGCCGTGACGATGAAGAGCGGCAACGCCGACGTCTACAAGCACGAGATCCCTGGCGGCCAGTACACCAACCTGCAGTTCCAGGCCTTCTCGCTCGGCCTCGGAGACAAGTTCGAACAGATCAAGACCATGTTCCACGAGGCTAACCTCGTTCTCGGCGATATTATCAAGGTCGGTTTTTGATGGATGAAGACAAAAATAAATTTTTGATGAATGCAATGAGTACTATTATGACGACAGACGATGTATTATGTTTTAGGTTACACCGTCGAGCAAAGTGGTCGGCGACCTCGCTCAGTTTATGGTGCAGAACAATTTGACGAGGAAGACTCTCAACGACCGCGCCGATGAGCTCTCTTTCCCCAAGAGCGTCGTCGAGTACTTCCAGGTGAGTGGCTATCGAGCTTATCGTCCGCATTTTTCGATTTGTAAAGTAAAATCTCGCTAGGCACCTCAGTTGACAAAGATCACCTTGGTGCTGGAACAGCGTTTTTCACCAAGAATGATAGTCGGTTCTTGGTTTTTAAGTGCGGAAATAGATAGAATAAGGTGCTCTCGACTTTCGAAGCAGTTTATTCAATCTAAGGTTTATTGTTACTGATGAGCAAATTTTGACTATAACAATAAAATGAAACAGTTCCAGTGTCAAATTTGGCAAGTTGCCAACTATAGGCACTTCAAGCAGTTTACTTTATTTAATCTAAGATTTCTTGTTACTAATTGAGAAAATATGAGAATTTTGACCATAAGCGAACCATCGTTTTCAGGGCCTGATTGGTATCCCTCCATACGGGTTCCCTGAGCCATTGCGCACGAAGGTGCTGCGCGGCAAGCCCAAGATGGAGGGCCGACCGGGCGCACAGCTGAAGCCGCTCGACTTTGATAAACTGGAAAAGGAACTCGAGGAGAAACACGGCCGCAAGCCACGGTTGGTATTTGTTAGGAAAAAACTAAAATCGCGCCCTATAAATACTTAAAATGCGCCCTATGTTTGATGTTTTCAGTATGTTAAAGTCAAACATAGGGTGCGTTTTAATTGTTGGCCGACTTGCTTTGATTTGCTTACAAAATGGACGACTAATTTTTAAGAGACGTCGATGTGATGTCGGCCGCTATGTATCCCGCGGTCTACGACGAGTTCGAGCAGTTCCGGCAAAAGTACGGGCCAGTCGACAAGTTCTCTACTCGCATCTTCTTGACCGGTCTCGAGGTGGCTGAGGAAACTGAGGTAATTTTTTTTGTTCGACGCACTCGAATTAGAGCCGCACGCAATTATTTGTTATTAGCACGGTTTATGTTAGCTTTTCCGAAAAGTCTGTTCAAAAACTCTATTTTAAAATAAGAGGAAGTTCTTGAAAAGACTTTTCGGACAAACTAATACTTCGACTTGGTGGGGCGGTGTGTTAACTTAAGCAATTACCCAAAAAGGACATAATTAATTCTTGGTAACTGTGTCGCCGCACCCCGTTGCCTTACGAAGCTTAAATCTCGCCTTTGACCAAAGAATATCTAACGATAATTGTATGATCAGAAAAATCTCGCATTTCATTAAAATCTAGCTATCCTGTGACCTAACGAGCCAATGGGCCGGTTTCATATTGCCCACTTTAGCTAATATCGTACTTCGCGCAATGGTTCAGAGAATACCCGCAAACTAAAACTCTAACTAAAGTACGCGATATGAAATCGACTCAATGTTAAACTTAAAATGACGAAGAACACGTATTATCTTACAAGTAATAACATGTTGTAATTGATATGCTCTGCTTACGAACAGAGATCGTATTGTATATGTTTTCAGGTGGAAATTGAGCACGGCAAGACGCTGGCACTGCAACTGCTCGCCGTCGGAAAATTAGACACTGAGGGCAGACGCGAAGTATTCTTCGACCTCAACGGTCAAATGCGCACCATGTACGTACAAGATCGAGAAGCTTCGAAGGTAAGATAATTTCACACCGCCAGTCATCGTAATTCGTCATGCTTGCATACTATTTTGTCAAACCAGCGTTCTTATTGAATGCAGAGATGGTGGAATGGGGTGCGTATGTAGCGAAATTGCATTAGAAAGTGACGAAGCGGGATGCAATATGGAGTAATTTCCCAAGAGTCGCGTTCTGCTCCCGCCCCTCCGATATTCTACGCTATAAATTGACACAAATGCGTATAAATTCAATGAGATAGTGACGAGAATGTGCACGCCGTTGTTTAAGTTCAATTCTTCGTTTGTTCGTGTTCACAAAATTTCTTCTTGGGAAATCTGAAAATAACAGCTCAGGATTCATATCTGAATTAAACTTTTCTTATTCATGCAAAATTGTCGGTGTCAGGCATGCGACGGCCGACCGGCTATTCTACTGTCGCACTCATATGGCGGGTTCATACCCACCAGCAGAAATCGGACCCTGCGAATTAGCGGCACAAACGCTAGGGAACTTTATTCATGCAAAATTGTAACCTAAACATTAACCGCGTATACAGCGTCATATGACTCTAGTTCTGTTATACGGGATAATGACCTGTTTTTCAGGAAATTGTTACGAGACCGAAGGCTCTAGCAGGTGTTCGCGGCTCGATCGGAGCCCCGATGCCCGGAGAGATCCTCGAGCTGCAGGTCAAGGAAGGAGACCAAGTGAAGCCCAAAAGTGAGCTCTTTCTCTTCGTTACTCTATAGCACGAAATACAGATTGTCTCATGAGTAATTTGCTACCTACTCAGCCAAGTTACTCTTGATATCAATCTCATAAAATGAATATAAATGTAAAATGTACTCCTAACATTTCTTCAACATTAAAGAACTATAAGTTAAGGTTTTCCTTGACTGTATTCGTGCTAAAGATAGGCTTAAGTTGGCGTTCTACGTTATCTTCTTTGTACCTTTGTTACTGACTGAAAAATTTTGACGGAAGCGCATAACACGCAACGCTTTTTATAACATATACAAACAGATACGGTAAGATTATAAATGGGCGCAAAGTGCGGACCGTGACATATTGTTTCACTGTCTGATATCAATTAAAATGCGCTCATTTCAGCGCCGTTGTTCGTCTTGTCGGCGATGAAGATGGAGATGATGATTGATTCGCCGATCGCGGGTACCATCAAGAAGATCTACGCTCAGCCGAAGACCAAGTGTTCTGCTGGCGATCTCATCATCGAGATCGAACCGGCTGCCGTCCAATAGGTCGCTCCCATCTTGTCCTTTCTCACACCGCCTTTCATCATAATTTGTTAATCTTGCATTCAATTTCATCAACCTTGCATTCAATTAAGGGGCCTGTTTCATAAAACTGTTGAGCTATTGAGAACTGAGGAACTGAGGCGCGTCTCCATTGGTTGAAATTCAAAACTGACCTATCGGCGTGCGCCTCAGTTCCTCAGTTCTCAACAGCTCAACAGTTTTATGAAATTGGCCTCAGAACGTCAGTTTGACGAAAGGAACGCACGAGTGACGAATTATGATGAAAGGCGGTATATCTGCCGCACTCACTTTGTCGTCAATTGTTCAGTTCGCTTTCGTCTTGTCCTAACTGCATTGCTCATCATTTTGTGTCGCGCTAATTGTAGCTATAGTCTTGGCTGGCATTTGTTCATCTTTTGAGATGGATTTCTGAACCGAGTGACTTCTTGATTGAACCACTTTAGTCTGCAGTGCCATTTGCAATTTGTGGTTCAGATTGCTCGTCAGACTTTTATACATTTTATTCATTGATTTGTACTCTTTTTGTCTTCCTTGATTAGATTGTTACTCAAAGTTTACTAATTAATACTGCCGTATAATAGATATAAAAGGTATTATTAGTCGTTGGTCTTTGAAAGAAATATGAAAACATCTTTGTGCCTTACTCGACGGTGACAGCAGCAGTCGTACAAAAATTGTCTACTCTTGTGAATGTTGCAAGTTGATTTGCCAGTGATGAATGCGTGCATTAGTTTTAGAAGTAGTGTGTGTGCTCTTTGCTCTTTTGCCGGGTGTGAAGGCGGGTTTGTGTGTCTGTTCAATGAATCGCGAGACATATGTAGCTCTTTGGTGCTGGGCTGGCTGTCTCGTTTGCTGTATCAGTTGCGAGGGTCAC
>NIUQ01000573.1:0-46242 GCA_002796945.1 Plectus sambesii | reverse complement strand
CCGATATAAGCAAAATACCGGTATAAACGAAAACTACTGTATCACTCTTGAAACCGTACCTTTAAGTTCATCCTTTGAGAAGCCAGCATTTTTGGCAGACTGCCAGAGTTCGGTCAGCCGTTGGTCACTAAACCTATCATCATGATGCACGTCATTCTCAGATCCAGCGTGTTCATGCTCGTGCGCCCACTTGGCCTTCTTTTCGAGAGCGTCAAGGATGTTTTCAACATTGAGCTGCCGCAAAATGAGTCGCAATTGTTTGTCCAAGTCGACGAGCTGCTGCTTGTCGCGGTCTTTGCCCGAAAAATGCGCATCCTTTGCTGCCAGATAGGCCGAATCCAGCTCATCCAACTCCATCTCCAATCGTTTCAACTCCGGCCGTTCCAACTGTCGTACCGCTTTCGACCACACAAAGTTCAACTTCTGAACTCGAAACTGGCGTTCTTCATTCGCGCTTTTGCTATATTTTCCACCGCCGTCTGACAGTGCCACTCGAATGAGGCAGAGTACGAGAAATAAGTGTAGAAAACGGTGACTGAGCTTTTGCATCTTGTTCCTTTCGGTTATGCCTGCAAAGATTTGCAATCAATTATGGGCTAGGATAGTCCACACTACCAAGTAGCTATGAATAACTCAGTTTATATGTAAAGCTATAGTAAAATATATATGATTCCGTCCTCCACGCCGCACGCAGGCCAAGGTGCAAATTCTTAAAAGCGTAGCGAAATAATCGATAATTTTTGGTGCCCGCAAGAGCTATCCTGTATATTTTATAAGCGAATCTTGAAAATTATCGAATTGTAGCTAAATATTAAGACTGCGTGCAGATTTGGTAAAGGAATAGAGGACAGCACATCAGAAAATAATGCTGAACGACCTCGTATACATGAGAAACGTCATTGCAGAAAGGCTACCTTACGTCTTCCGCAAAATGCTAAGAAACCCATTGTCGAACTGTTTTACTTTCTTTCGTCTAACGATGCAAGAAAAAGATTATGAAAGAAAGATAACTGCTGCTGAGGTCAGAACAAGTTTATGTAATCAAGAACAAAAATAGCGTTCTAAATGGGGTTGATAATAAAAACATGATGATTATGCACAACGCGAGCGATGGGGGGAGCGAGCAGAGTCGATCGCTGGACTGTTTATCGAGGAAAGAGCTAGTACTGGACAGCCCCGCGGAAATTTTATGCATTACCGCGGTGCGCCAAATGTCGGTCACTTTGAGTTTACACCCCTGCGGGTTTTTCGACAAACCTCAGGATAAAGTAATAGGAATTAATCGTACCTACGGCTTGTATCTCGACTACAACTGGCAAGCCTAAAGGGCCACCTATCCGCTAAATCAACGACACGGATACGAATGGTAGTGATGAAAGGAAATGGGGACAGTTCGTTGATCACTGTTCGTTGACACCTTTTTCACGACAAAAACCTCTCGAAATCATATTCGACCGCGTACTACCGCTCTCCTCAAAGCTAAAAACTATGTCAATCCAATTAATTAAGCAGCTTTCTCGTCTCAAATTGCATTCGACAATCACAACGCTGCGTTGCCACTTCTGCCGATTTGACCTTGTTGCGTAACCGGTGTACAGTACAACTTATGCCTTGCACAAAAGAGTGTAGAGACCGAGTCATTTGTGAATGCAACGTCTTGAATATGGTCATTGTTAGTCGGCGCACATAACAATATCGACGTGAACACCAGACGGCTGGTTCGCATGAGGCTACATCACACACCCCGGTTGCGTAGGCGTTTTTTCGTTCGTTAACGTTCCGGCTATTCTATTGACTATCATATCTCGCCCGAAAGAACGTCGTACACACGATCTCTGCCATCTCTGTGTTAGTGTACATTGCGTTGGCGGAAGCGTCGATCAACACCAGACGACTGCCCCCATCTTTCAGCACACAACTGATATATGCTTTTATTAGGTTATCAATTTGAAAAGATTATCAACATGTTTATATACTGGGCAGCCCTCTCGCGTTCGCCAGCAGCTGCAAGAAAAATGCCCGCCGCCAGATTTTTGATTTTCTGTCTCTTGGTGATATTTGTCGATCAGACCGATTCGAGTGCAGGCGAAAGCAACCTGACGTTCAATCGGATCAACTTCAAATTGGGTGACAAGAAAGATAATAACCGAACGTGGGGACAGAATGTCTCATCCGGTATAATCAACCTTTACTATGCGTCTCTCGATAGCAAAGAATATGAGGTGAGAGTTTTTCAGTTTATCATCTGTTTTTGAGAATGTACGGCCAAAAAAAGTGGGTAACTCACCCATGGACTGAGTATTCAGAGCGCTCCTTTAGGCAGATCAGAGGCACCAGTGAGTGCACAAAGAGCCCCTGTAGATCGGCAAAGCTGATCTTGAGCGCCCGCGGATGTGCTCAAGAGCCTCTCGTTCCGCAAGTGGGAAAAATTTGGAGATATCTGCAGCATTTTGTAGGGCTTCAGTCGACGAGGGCCACTTCTGGGCTTTTTGGAGTCCCAATACCATGATAAATTTTGCATTTACCCTCAACAGTGATTTGAAGCTGATAATATGAAATATAAAGAATTCTTGCAAACCTCATTTTAAACACTTTTCAATTCGCCGTCGATGATCATTCGATCAACTAACAGCGCTTTATTTAGTTGGACCTGATCAGAGTCCGCGCCACAGTAACCGACGGATCGTCATCTTTCCGATCGGGCTTGCTTCAAGTGACGGCGTCGAATGGTCGGGACTCTGTCGCGCTGACCGTGCCGCAGCTATACAAGTAAGCGGTAGAAAGTAGCCCCTTGTTCGTTGAAACTTACGGTTTTGAGTAGAAAGCAGTATTCCAAAAACGAAATTAATAATCTTGCGTTGCATTGAATCAAGTCACTACTTAGCATTTAGGTAATACAAAAGATACTATTATCAACTGTTTAAATGTTGTTTTCTAATCTGGACTCACAACTTCGACCCAACTAGTTCCAGTTTTTTTAGTAGATCTGCTATTCTTAGCACTTCCTTTTTTATTGAAAATATTCTCATTCTCGTCGTGAATCTAGAACTCGCGACCATAAATGCAATACACCCCCTACTTGCTGCAACATGATTTTTCATACATTTTTAGAAATTCCGATCAATGGCTCAATAGCGCCGTTCGAATTATGTGCCCAATTTTGGGAGAGGATATCAACAAGCCCAATGATGCGACTGATGGGAATCCAATACTAGCAGTCAGCGTCATGACTACTTCAATTGCTCAAGTCCATTACGATTTATACGTTGACATCTACGATCGCGCACAATTTTTTGTCAGGTTATAATTGATTTTGTTACCAAAAGTATTAATCGCAAATGTCCGCATGCTTCAGGCTGCCGACTAAGAGTAAGGAAGAAGCGCTTAGCGTGACGCGCAACGATAAGGTCGCCTACAACGACCCACTAGCCTACCGTATTGACCTCAGAGGGTATAACATGATGCTTTTGTAGCAGTTGATTGCAATTGCAAGACCGTTAAGAGTGGTGATTGGTCAGTTTTTCATGTGTGTGTTATTTTTGTCAAAATATTTTCATTGTAGTTTTTATTACCCTTAAATTCAGGTTTCGAAAGCAAACTCCCTTCAGATAGCTACGGTACGACATTTTTTCAGCAGTTAACAAGTTCTCTAAAGCATAGTCGATACTTGAGCCCACCGCTGTTGAAAACATGCATTTCAAATTATGAAATAGTCCATAATAGAGCTGTGCATCACACATGACGTTTTTGCAATTTCAACCCTTGTACAGTCGAACCCGCATAATTGCAGCGTTTGGCTGGTTCCCGCGAAGCTGCAATGATGCGGGTTCGACTGTACTTGTAATTATTTTATGAAATAAGTTATTTTCCCAGATATGAAATCCAGCAACAACCTCTGAAAATCTCCGTCAGTAGCGATGACGACATCTGCGCCGTTCTAGCTGTTCAAAATTTTTCCGTGAGTCTGTTTAGTCTCGAACAGTTGGTGGTACGTTCATGCATCTTTTTTCAGTGTCCGCTGTGTCAAACGGCGTTCGATGCTATACAGACTTCTCTGCATCTGACGTTTACGCGCCACGCTATGCTCACAATTGAGCCCTCGACGATGCTGTCGAATTTTACCATTTTGTTTTTTGTCTACCCAGACGATTCGCCTTGCGGATTTCATACTACACGTACGCCGTAATTATGTACCGCCTGACCCAGGGTCCTTCTGGCTATATTTCAGAGACAAACGGGTTATATTCGGAGTAAAATCTAATAGCATTTTATCATGAGTATTGCGCTGATGTGAAAGACGTTTGTTGTATGTTGTAGCATGGAACTGTTCTAAGCGGCGAAATCGAGCTTGTCACTCAGGATCCTATTCCATAAAACTGCTGCGAATTGCAAGCGCGCTGATCGATCAGGAAATCGGATATAACTGAAAAATGTTCGATCACCGCGCTTTCGATTCCACAATTGCTACAGTTTTGTGAAATAGGCCCCTCAGCGCAGTTCAATTGCTCTCTGATGTAATTTTGTTAACTTGTAGCGCGCTTGGAGCTTTGTTATAGAATCACGAAGCGTAGTGTAAATATTCCACTCGCTTTGGCAATCTGTGCATGCTGTTTTCAGGTAATGCGATTGAAAAGAAAAAGATATTGGTCAAATTTGAAAGCGAACGACCAACAAGCTACAGCTGGCCTATTCTAGCGTTCTGTTTATTATTCGGCGCTTTCTACTTGGTTTACTTCCTCGAGACAATTGTCGCAAAGATACGGTAGGTAAGAGACTGTCGGGACTTATTTCACTAGACTATTTCAATCAGGAAATTTCTAACGCTATGATTGGTCATTTTTTCGGGTTATTTCTGGTTGCTGACCAATCAGCACACTTGCAATTCCGCAGTTCTGCAATTGCCAGAGCTTTATTACACAATTCTCTGCATGGCAAGGTTATCACTGATGCCATTCATTATACGAACAGATCTCTCCGTCTCACATTGCACGTTCCATTATTAGCCCAATGCTGAAACACCAATCACCAAACGTACTTTCTGTGCGTTATCATGACGACGACGGAGCTGAGCAGATATCGAGCCAGCAGATTCCGCCCTNTCACCAAACGTACTTGCTGTGCGTTATCATGACGACGACGGAGCTGAGCAGATATCGAGCCAGCAGATTCCGCCCTTTCTCGTGAATGCGGAAGAAGCGCGTTGCGCCGACCAGCAGCCCTGCTCCAGCATATCCAAGACAGAACTCCTATTGCAACTTTCGTCCGAGGTAAATCTCTTTGGGTTATTGTAAGGTTGGAACTGTACTTCGATAGGACGATGCGCTAACCTGAACAATAACTGAAAAAGGTAAAAGAGTTTCAAGAGTTTATTTCATTTTATCGTTTTTTACAAACGAAGTGGGACTCCATGCTGAAAAAGATACAAGCAGTGTAATTTCAATTATATCTTATGTCGAAAATGGTATCTTATCATTTAACAATCGATTAATGATATAAGATCACCGATTCCTGATATTATGTCCTTCTTTAGCTGTTATTAAATCAGTAATTCAAGTTAACAGAATGAAGTTGTATGAGGAATTCATGTATCATATCATTAATTGATTGGAAAATGGTATGGTTTTCATGTGATATAACATCATTTTCAATTATGGATATCATTAATCCTTCCTGAATATGATTCATTTTTGATAATCATATGTAAAGTAGCGTAAACCACAGTGTCAATCAAAGCGCAAATCTGGTCAATGTGACTCAGCGCTAAATTTTATCAGAGCGGGCAGAGCTCCGTGCGAGATGAGAGAGCGCCAAGCACTGCCGATAGCAGCGACTTGCTGAGCTTCGGATTCGAACAGCCGAGCACATCACGCCATGATCAGCTACAAAGACCAAGGGCGTCCAATAAATCGAAATTGGTCGCATCGTCACACGCATCCAGTAGGTCTAACCTGCGCTGATTTTCATTCCTTTTGACTTGGTGTAATCGTCAATTAAGGCATAGTGAACCAGGAGACTACGGTATCTGAGACGCACTGCATTTTCGACCATCTGGGATACTCCGGCGCGGTTAGTGTCATGTTTAGTTAAAGATCTTTTGCAATTGTCGTGATATTTAGGGCTCAAAAATGTCGATGCTGCAGTCGCTGATGACCGAAGATTCGAAACAGTTTCAGTGGCATGAGATACTGATAACGCTTTATACGCTTCCCGTTGTGATCCAAGTTGCCTTCACTTATTTTTCGGTTTGTTTTCCCGCTCCTTTTTTTGTCTAGTACTCAAATTTCTTTGTCAGTAACTGAAAAGAGAATCCTGAGCCTCGCAAATGACAAGATTTAAGCGTGAAACTCAAATTATGACTGGTTTAATTCAAACTTTCTTTCTCTCTTGGCATTTTGCGCCGTTCCCACAGTGGAATATATGCAGTTCAAATCTGTAGTTTGTGTAACAATTGGTGAGTTGTTACTGACGAGGAAATTCGTCTTGGGTCATTCATTTGTTTTCACATTTTCAGTGGCGATTGACGAGCGGTAATGCGGATATTTGTTACCACAATTTCGCCTGCGCCAGGCCGCTCGGCGTGCTCGCCTCCTTCAATCATGTCTTCTCTAACTTTAGCTACTTCGGGCTAGGCGTCCTGTTCCTCATTTTCGTCTCAAACCGGTTTACTTTTTTGAGGATTTTTGTATTATTTTGTATTATTTTCATTTTAGTAAGTCTAGCATTGCAAAGAGACTGACGGTGGATGCAGAACCAGCCTGTACGAGCGTCGGCACGCAGCAGCAGATGAAGATGGGAGTTGCCGAGAACAACGGACTGCTGCGCGCGATGGGACTGGCGATGGTCGCCGAAAGCGTTGGCAGCGCCCTCTACCATATCTGTCCCAATTCTGCAGCTTTTCAGTTTGGTTGGACAATTTCGCATTTAAGAATTAACATTTTTTTATTCAATACAATATTGGTTATACCCTATTGCTAAAAGGGCTGTTTTTAGTTCGAAGTCTGTACCGTAGTCTCAGTTGCAAATCGCGCTCAAAAGAAATGATTATGGGTAATTTGATAAAGTTACCATTTTGTCGAGAACTGCGTCTTTCGCATCCAGATTGCAGCTGAAACCGTGCAATATCTGAACTATTGAGAGACCCTGTGTGTCCTGGGTCCTGTTTCATGGAATTATTGCAATAATTTTATGAATTAGGCCAATGCATGCAGCTCCTTCTTTTCAGATACTCCTTTCATCCAAGTGCTGATAGTTCTGATTTTGCTCAAGCTGTACGCTGCTCGCCATGGCGCAACAGAAGCGCACTGGGCGTTCGCATTGATTGGCGTCATCCTTGTAGTTGACTTTGCTGCAACGGTCAGTCATCGCCGTTCCGCCAACTATAAACACTTAAATATTTAGGCTGCAAACCATCAGCAAGCGACGAAAATATGCCTCCTTGTCGCGCATTTGCTTTCAGTGCTCTTTGCAGAAGTTCAAATCTACTTCGGCGGCCACATCGATATATGTTTGACTTTTAAGCTTGTATAACTTGCGTGTTTGCATTAATGCTTGGCTTCAGCTGTTCGCCGGCCGATGCAATCGATAAAAATCATGCGCAAGCTGATCGGAACGGAGATCAGTCACAAACACTATCAGCCACTCTTCGCGCGTCGACTAATTATGCTGGCATTCATTTTCGGCGTCAATGCCTTGTTCGCCGGCTATCTCTTCGTCATTGACCCACTCAACGCCAACATGAGCGTGTTGAGTATTCTCGTTCTCAACTTAATTGCCTACTTCGCGTACTATGTTGTCAACAAGGTACTGTAACTTGCGCTCAGTCTTCAAATATTGCATCTTCTTTGCAGATTATTAGCAAAGAAACGTTATCGCTGACGGCGTGGGCTTCGCTGGCGGCGGCGCTGCTTCTGTGGTGCGCCGCAGCGATGTTCTTCACCCAAAAGAATACCGATTGGGCGGTCAGTTGCGTATATGTTATAGTTTGCGCAACAATATTCCCATCCGGTAGCCGTATCATCCGCATCCCAGCCGGCCACTCATTTTCTCGCCGTACCGCGCGTTAAACAGAAAATCAATATCGCCATCCTTGCTGCATCCCCCGCATGCGCACTAAGTTTGAATGTCACTTCTTAAGGTTGAAGATAGAAAGAGCAAATCTTAACACTTTATGATTTATGGTTGCCCGATTACATTAATTTTGAGGGAGCGCGACGACATTTCGCCAGATTTTATCCTTTCAATATTTCAACCAATCGGTTTCGTATCGCTTACTATAATTTAGGTCGCCACTGCTAATAACATTGCTTCAAAGATAATTTTCTTCAGCTTGCGCCTGCCCAAAGCAGAGCGTTAAATAAGGACTGTGTTCTGTTCGACTTCTTCGACGCACACGATCTGTGGCACGTGACGTCATCGATGGCCGCCTTCTTTTCGCTGATAGCCGTCGCCGTCATCGATGACAACCAACTCACCGTTCCACGATCTCAAATATCCATTTTCTAGTATTGACGAAAGATGCCGAGGTTTACGATTGTTCCTTTTTGCTCAAATTTGCGACTACTTGTTACTGTATATTTGATTTCATATAGTTTGAATCGAGCTGTTTTATCCAATCCCTGTCTGCGGCTAAGCTCGTTTATAGTCCTTTTTCTAGCGCTCAGTTATTTTGATCCTACACTCCAGTGAACCGTTTTCCGTTTAAACCTCAACTTTGCTCACTTTTAATCCCTTCGCACTATGGCCTTGGACAAAATCTTTGTGCCTGTGATCGTATTTGAAACGAAAACTTCACATTACAGCGGATTATTACAGTGGGTTTCTATTCTTAACAAACTTGAGACCGTAATCGAGAAACATCGATCGGGATTCTTGCGCTGCATATTTAACCATTCATTTGTTTTATCCATAAATTTTTTGTTACACGCATTATCAAGCTCTCCTATAGTTGCATTGAAGTACAGGTAGACAGCTTCTTTCGTACCTCAACAAACTTTGCAGTTTCAAGTGTTAATTATATTCTGAAGCTTCGGCTCTATCCCTCGTTGACGAACTTTATCTGCGGTTCACTTGTGTCGTTTGTGCATGCATCTGCAGTGACTTAGTTAGCCGATCATTGTTGAGAAAGCGGCGCTTGTCGCAGCTGACTTGTTCTAACTTTCCAATCACAAAAGCATATACATCTCGCTCGCAACGATGCAGTTCACAACATCTAATAGGGGCACAGAACTCATAAAGACGCATATGCTAGTATCCGTTACGTCATGGGAAACAAAGAAAGTGACACATATAGCAGTTATCTTGTTCGACCTTCAAATCATAAAAGCATTTACTTCCTGCTCGTAAGGATGAAGTGCACAACGTCAAACGGGGGCACGGAACCGATAAAGACGCACATGACCCACACAGAACTGATAAGATGCACATGTTCACTACGTCAATTAATGTCAAGACGGCAACGGAAGTTCGACACACCCCAACGCTGGCTGTCATTGTTTAGCTGATTATGATGGGGCTTGCATTCGCACGTATCTCCAAAGGGTCTGATTACGGTAAGATCTTGCATGACGACCACGGACTCAATTGCGGTGCACTAATCCCACATTTGAAAAGAGAATTAGGGCTGTCAACCACTGTTGCAACCAACACAATAATTGCACTGTGAAGAAATAATTAATTATCTTTACACAGCCCGAAAATCAGTAATTCTCACTTAAATAATGACAAAGTATCTCAGCCAGTTTGCATTGACAGTGCTGCCGACGACGAGACGTACTTAGCGCAGTGCTAGATAATACTCCCAAAGTGCAACTAAAGTACGCGATATGAAACCGGACCATTGATATTGAGATACGATGATGCGCATTGTGCCTAGCTACCAAACACAATTTGCTGAATTGATGCTCAGTAAGCATAATAATAACGGCGGATATCTAGAGACAGCTAGCAATTATTGTCTAGAATGTTGCTAATGCTCCGACGATGGCATATTCGAAAAAACGTAGCAAACTTCGAAAAGCCGTTCACTCATGTTCTGTTGTGGTCGATACCGGTATTACACTGTATCTATTCATTTTGGATGGCACATAATGGAATGCCATGAAAAGACAAATACATGGCGACTCAGATGGTGAGAATGGAAAATATTAGGGAAAATAGCATACTTACTGGCTTTAGTAAACACCTGTGCAGTATGTCACGTCTTTGTTGACAGGACTCCTGCGTTATCATGTCTGCAGTGCATTTGTTAAGCATTGTGTTTACCATAAAGCCTTAAAGAAGATCATTTTTATTCAAGACGGTAGCGTCTTGTTTGAACCATGACATCATACATGGACCATGCAGCAACAGAAGTAACAGATATTTACATATGGACACGACGCGATGTACAGGGTGGCGCTAAAGTTCTGATACCATCTTTGAAAAAATCAACGACCAAAAGAGGTATTAGAACTCTTGTGCCACCCTGTACATAAACACCAACATCAGGAAGAGACCTCGTTTATGGTTTCTGAATTAAACCTCGGTCTCTTTGGAAGCTGCAGCGCGTCATCGTAGCTGGGCGGAGGGGGCAGATGTCTTGTGTCGAGTGGATGAGCGCCGCCTGGCATGGCGCCAACATATGCTTCTAGCACCGGCGGTGGGCACGAAGGAGCAAAGGGGTAACCTGAAAGAAATACACCTTCATTCAGCGGCAGGATTCATATATCGCATATGCGCAGTGTACCCGTGCTATTAAAACTCAGCGATAATACTTATATGCTGTAAAATGAGCCTGCGAAAAAAGATCGCACATGTGTGTCAACTAGCAGACCCCGGCTCAAAAATTGGATCCTCCGAGTTCGAGTAGGGTACGGGTACAAAATAAATTCATCGCCCCGTGGCGACCTTCTCTTAAGGTAAACAGTGGACATAAAGTTGTGATATGAGCCTGGGACTAACGGGGTAGAAACCTCCTGATAGAAATCTGAGAAAAACTGGCTGCGCTTCATATCTTTGCTATGAGATAAGACTAAATTACGTTACTCAACCCGTCTATCTCAGATTTCAGTGACTGAAGTTTAGTGAAATAGGGCCCAGCTGGCTGATACGCCTAAGCACGGCCATGAATCCGCCTCTTTTGTCAAGCATGATAACAGCGACGAAAATTTACATGTTTTGTTTTGAAACAGAGCTGCTTTCCAAAGTGGCAGAAGTTAAATATTTAAGAAACAAAGTGGATGGTAATCGTACCCCGAGATTCGCTTCGATTTCGTCTCTCTCGATTGCAAGTTTGGTCAACTTCCGGAGAGTCTATAAGAATGGGGATCCATATGCTTCTGCCCGTCCCGTTGGAGGAGCTGCTACAGCATCGGCATTTGAGAACGCAGCAGCAAAGTGTAATGGCAAAAAAGGCGAAGATCAAAGCCGCCTTGACGATAACATCGAGCGTTTCCGCATTGGCATATGGAGTGCTCTCTGAAAAAAGATAACATTTGAACAAAAGAAAATGACTTCCGAATGCGATGCACAGCCGTACTACCATATAAAGGCCCAAGTTTGGTCTCTGATTCAAAACCAAATTGGTTCAAATGTATCTAATTCAATATGAGAGAATTGCAATTTCTCATTCTTTTTTGCTATATCGAGCGCTGTGCATTTGAAAAAAGGCGAATACAGTCAAAGTCGTAAGATGGCAATGCTGCTAAATTCATACATTTGAAAAGGACGTTTATGGGATCATAAATGAGAAATGCCCGACTTAAAAATGAGCTATAACTTATATACAGTATCAATATGCACTTCTGAGCGCTAGAAAAAAACTGGAACCGTAAACGAGCTACGCCAGGCACAGTACCTGTGGTTGGTGCAGTTGCAGGCGTAGAATCTGACGGACTGCCGCCGGATCTTGGTGCAGATTCGGCAAGACGAAAGCAGAGCAAGAAAGACACAAGGTAACGCAAATACATTATTTCGTATCCCCTGTTGAGAGCGTTCGAGATTGAATAAGATTGATAGACTGGCGGGTCGGACCAGGTATGGGCTTGCTATTCAACTGGCGCAGAATGTCACGACAGACAAGCCGCTAAGTTGTTCTTATTTTCATCGTGACGGACACGGCGGCTTATCGCATGTTGTTGTGCAACTTGGCGTCCACGGGACCGACGAGATGCACAAACACACGCAGTGAAATAACGTCAGTCTGTACCGGCTACTATCTAACCATTCCCCCCCCCCCCCAACATTCCACCGCTCTTCACGCACAAGCATATGGCTCATCTTTTCTCTTCTTATACTGATCCCTACTAACATGTTATTGCTTGCAATTCACATTGTCTACAGGGTGGGGCTCTTTTTGATGATGTCACTGTTATCGTTCGCTCATTACGTAAGCGAAAATGTTGCGCCTTTGTCATTGTCACAAAATGGCGCCATTCATAGCGAAACTTGATCACGGTTTGGTGACTGGGCAGCCATGCGGTTAGCAACATTTATAAAAGTCGGTTAACGAGGGAGTCTGTCGTGTCGCGTGGAAACGACTTTCGCGGTCCAGCGAAGCTTGGAATAACATCAAAGGTTAAATGCTGCTGTTTCAGCGTTTTCGATATAAAAGTATGACAAACGGTTTTCCCACGTCCAGCTGCTGTCTAATAGAGGTGTGAAAGATGGCTGACGACGGAGGATGGGCCAGACAGGATGCTTCTCATAAATTTGTTAGCTGACGCAAATATATTGCACATGACTTGGAATGCGAAGCCTCATGCAAAACAACTCTGGCAGAACGTCCAGTAACCATACCTGAAAGATACATGTTGTTTCGATTTGCATCAAGAGGGTGACAAAACTGATTATACAGCGGATGTAATGCCATAATCACAACAGCGATACGTGCCATTTGATTTGTGGTGACCCAAATTTTATACAGGACACGCACTTTCTTGACCGAGGCACGAAGCGCCTTCGTCATCCTCCCCCGGACGGAACTCAGAATTTAAACAGAACGCAGCTGGCATAAATATGCGTTGTTGCCTATGGACAACGACCATGTCACTTCAAGTTTGCGCGTTTTGGCGAAATGACCCTATTTTTAAACAAATCTTACACATTTCGTGCACTTAAGGAACGTGTAATAATGAGAGAGAGAATGGAAAGTGTCGCGATTTAATCGGCATCGGTTGACCCGGGACCGGTGGCGCAGGCAGTGGTGGCGGTCGTCCGATGGCCGCCGGCCCATGGGCGTCCATTTCATACCATTGTTTCTTGCCTTTGGCGAATTGATACGCACCGAGACCGGATTCCTCGGTCACCAAATCGGTCCCATTTTACGCCAAATAAACGGGCGATCGACCTGAGCGATTTCACTTTCTTTTCCGTGCCGTTCACACCCTGCGCTCTTTTATCAAGATGCGTTATTTATCGCCTATTCTGTTCATGGCCGCTGTTCTTGCCGTTGCGAGTGCAGAAAATCGCCTGCTTCTTGTGCAAACGGTCTGGTAACTCTTTTTGTTATACTGTAGCATTTACTCTGCTCTTCTTGTTAGGTTTGGAGTCCGGGCAGTCACAGTCCGATTGTATCGTTGCCCAGCGAAAAGGAAAACGTGATAAACAGCTGGCCGGATGGATTGGGCGCACTGACCGAAGTACGTCTCTTGCTCTTTAGCTCTTCGTTCGATTGCATTAATTTAGGCTGGAGTGCGCCAATCCCTGGAGCTGGGCGCTCAGTTACGGCGGCGCTATATCAGAGGCTTTCAATTATTCGATGGCTCGCTTAATCGGCAGGTGGGTCGCCGTGGTTCAGTAAATATTGCGGAGATCAATCGAATGAAAGTTTTTTCTGTTTAGATGTACGTAGCCAGTAGCAACGTGGACCTGGCATTGACGTCTGCAGCCGCAGTGATGGCAGGGCTACAGGGCAACGGCAATGATACGAGCAACTGGAGACCCTTTCCAATTCACGTTGAAGAAGAACAATCAGCACTCGCTTGGAACACCGAATGTCCCCAAGCTGATGCTATTGAAAATCATCAAACTCGCAGCTCACCCTGGTTTCAGTCGAAGAGCAATTTGGTACTCTCATTTACGCTCATGAAAACCGAATTTTCCCCTAATAATCACTTCCCCAATAATTTCTTTCTTTTAAAAATCGTAGTTCTCACGCAAGTAGCATATTAAATGTTGCGGTGAGGTTAAGGCTGGCGGAGGCCAATTTTGTGTCTTTGCCAGCACATGGTTAGTCTCTGAAGCGAAAACGCAGTATAACGTGAAAAAGGTGCCATTTGGGAAGAGAGCAGTTTTCCGAAAAGCCGACTTTGTCTCGTGCACAAGGAAAATATTCATTCCACTTTCCAAGCATGCAGTAAAACTTTTTGCAATAGACAGCAGCGGTATGCATAGGCCCCAAAACGTCCAGCGTCAACTTTTCTAGATCTCAGCGCGAAAAAGTGAAAGAATTAATAAAGGATTGACGGCGAATTGCATCCGACTAACTTCTCAAATTTCGCACGTACATTCGACGCCCTACCGCTCCATAAATAACGCCATTACATCTTTCACATTGAAAACTTTCAGAATTTCATTAAACAAATCGTAGGACGTGCTGGCTACCGTTCCTTCGAGGGACCAGGTCAGCTCTATTCGATATGGGATGCGCTGGACTCAATGGTAAGTGTCGTAATCAATAATCGCCAAACGAGGAGAGATTCCAGCGGCAAAATGATCATCCGATGCCGATTTGGGGAGAGTCGGAAGATATCGATCGGTTGAAGGGTCTTCTTGATGTCTCATCGGCACTCTCTTACAGCCAAGATATTGTCGCTCGGCTCAGAGGAGGTAAAGAACATTTGATACGGTGCAATAACATCGCGCACTGCTCCTCTTAAGGTCGCCTATTGGAACTGATTGTCAAAAAAATCAAGTCGAAAATTGCGTGCATGGCAAAAGACGCCAACGTCGAAGAATGCGCTAACATTGTCGACCAAAGAATGCACGCCTACTCGACTGTGAGTTTAGACCTCTCAAGCTGCGCAGATTCACTTCCTTTTTAATGACATTAAGATAATGAGGCCGCGATAACCGAAGCAGCGACTGCATCGATTCAGATTCTCTAAATGGAATTTTTTAGAGATACGATTTTAATATCAGTTCCGGTTCCCAAAATAACGTTTCCATACTGTACGATTCCAAATATCAAAGGCCCACTTCTAAGCCCAAAAAATTAAACAGTAGGCGAATCTGCGGCAGCAGGATTGAGCCAAGCATTTTGAGCACAATCAACAATACGGCTTTCAGGACGACTTGACTCTGTACGCGCTTTTGGGAACACTCGGAGCGGTTCCCAGCGTCATTCAGGCTCCAGCGAGCGCAGTAGCGATCGAGCTGTGGAGAAATTTGCTGGGTAACTTGGAGATCAAGGTGGTAACGAAGACAAGCGCTGACGGCGAATTCACTGACGTGCTCGTTAGCGATTGTCCCGATCTCATTTGCGACGTGCAAAAGTTCCTTTCGCGCTCCGATCGCTTCATATCAGGAAACTGGCAGGCTGAGTGCGGAATGGAACCGAAGTTCGAGCTGGGTAAGCGCAGAAATTTTCTTCTTCACAATCAAAGTGGCGCCATTATACGAGGGCGAATCAACGGAAACACAATAATTTCGCAGTGACGCAGTCTATTGCGAAATTATTGTTTTCCGTTGATTCGCCCTCGTGTATCTGTCTATAGAGTAGACGGGTGTAATGCTGGACAGCAAATAACAATCGTATTTTTTGAGTGGGTCGTGGGCGCTTGAAATGAAGCGAAACTAAACGAAAATTAATATGTGGCTAAATCAATGCCGCGAGTGGGCTTCAACGAAGTTTCGCACAATTTTGTCGTGACCTTATCGAGATATAGAGCAAATCGTCGCGATAATGACGCAGGCACTGTCCGGAATCAACTGTACTGTTTTGGATGTATCGAAACACGCTCTGTGGAATTTGTAACGTATTTATTTTTTTAGAAGAGAGTCCCGTCCACCCTGACTGCTTCGACGTGAAAGACCGTTCAGACTCGAAAAACTGCATTGACTGGGCGTCGGCTGATTACTGCGAAAATCAAATTGCCGTCAAGTATCTCTTCTGCCGACAGACCTGCCTCTGCAATCCGCGATTTGCCAAACGTCGTCGCACGCAATAATCGTTCCACCGCAGTCTTTAATCGGTGTTGTCTTTTTTCAAAGAATATTTTTACAATACTCCTGCTGGATCAGTCGCGCGCGCGCCATATAAGGTAGCAGATTACGATGTCCAATAACTGCAAATATTATCTCAAATATTATATTTTCGCACTTTCGATGAATATTTGCAATTATTGGACAACTATTGGTTTCGGTTGGAAAAGCACTGATTTCAGTTGTTGACAGTGCCTATCGTATGCTTTCGTTGGTAGTACCCGTTCAGTAACAGTAATTAGCTTTTATCATCTGCAACATGGCGCGAGCAATTGATCTTGTCGAAGCATTGCAAAAGTGTTCTTTGTGAAATTACAACGCTGTACCACTAATATGATGTACAGCGCTTGAATATACTAATAATAATACCTGCAATACAACGATCTGACCTTTGCCCTGTTTTACCTTTCCTGACCTTGTTCGTTTTGTTTTAATAAATGTACAATATCATCTATAAAAGATTGTCAACAACAAACTCAAATCATCGAGTCAAAACTCCCGTTTGAGCAGCACACGTCAGCAACTTATGTTGAACACGTTTCCGCCAAAATATCAACCGAATCGGAGCGGTCTTGGTTTGTCTGCATTTGAACTCTCTTCCGCTCGTTTCGATTGTCTAAAGAGATTTAGTTTAAGGCGCGAAAGTATGCGGACAATTGATCTTATCACACTGACTTTCGTCGCAAAAACTTGTTAAATCGCCCGAGAACAGGAAGGTCATATTCTTGAAACTGGTCGCTGGGTAACTGCGTTGACCGTTCAAAGTGCTCGGCAATAACTGAAACGGATACATTTCACGAAGGACAGAATGGTAGAAATGACGAACGGTGGAAGTATGGCTGCGGTGGAAGTGGTAGCATTTTTGAATGACTTTGTTGATGTTGCGGCATGCTGGCCGTTAACCGGAGGATAAGAGCGAGTAGGAGGGTAGTGCCGAGAGACGGCATGGCACTTACGACAGATTGAATCGCTAAGATAGCTGCTACACCGCCGCTTCGAGTGGCGACCCGAGCAGATACAGGCGCGGTCAGGCGCGAATGATGATTTCCGGCTATTGACAATCCCTTTGCGTGGACGTCAGCATGTGTAAGTAGCGTGGCGCCCGATGGTTGCTAGATAGAGTCGACGCAAGTTGCGCGCTCGAGCGAGTGCATGCCTAATGCGTCGCTTCCTATGGCCCCGTCAACGACCCACTGCGATTCGTCAAGTCCTGACGTTCGCGCTTTCAAAAGCGGAACGCCCTCTCATGTATACTTGATGCTTGATAGACTGCTCTCAATGGTCGGCCGCAGCACACCCTCACCGACTGAGAAAACTCCCATGATTAATACTTTCTCGTTTTGTGTGTTTGGATGTGGTGCACGTGAGCAGTATATGTACGGTTACTGTGCGAGAGCAACGGATTGTTGGGCTTTACTGTCAGCATCGAAGAAACGAGAAAAGGCGTTCGATCTACTATTTTTTTATCGAGGGCGAAGTCGCAACACAGTGCGTCTCTGGCGCAGAGACTGTCAAACACATTTGTGCACACAGCCCAGTCTAAACGAGCAACATCACGAGGTCGAACATCGATGGTTATCCACAAGCGATCTTTGTATTTAGCCGAATCGCAGAGGGCGGGGTCCGAGACCTCGTTTCGCCTGGCTGAAAGTCGCATGCTCGTACCATACGGTAATTTCGATCGACGACGCGTCACTAACGCGTCGCCTACGCTACCGCCTCCGCATTCCAACTTACCTCGATCCTTCTTGCTGCTGGGCTTTCAATGTACTCAGCCAACTTTCGTCCAAATAGTCATTGCCCGCCATTTCGTTCAACTTGTCCAAATAGTATCTGCCCACTACAAAAAGAAGTTCACTACGCATTTTGACTAGGATGACACAATAGATCGTCGGATAAAAATGACAACGGCTTCTATAAATACTAAAAAAGGCTTATGCATGTTCTGTTTGACAGAACGTGGCCACTGTGCTATTAAAAGTCTCCGTTGCCTTCATGAGCGCCCACAAGATTCGTTAGGTCAATTGCGTTAATTAAAACGGCTGAAAAGCAATGAAAAGAGCCATTCTGCACAGAGGCCGTCATTTGATTAAGACGGTTGTAGGCGTTACTTTCAGCCGAGACAAACATACGAGAGCGGGTTTGAGAAATTACAAAGAGAGTATAAATTCTGTCCAGATAGTCTTACGAATAGCTGTTCGGAGTGCTTCTTGGTTCAGCCTGGCGCTGTCGTCATAGTTTTCGATGTTGGATGCCTGGGCGGCGCTGAGAGGGACCCCGATGGCGCAGAGAGCGACGGTGAAGGCGAGCAACGTGATGGTCAGCGACGACATCGTGAGTGGTAGCAGCAGCAGGCGGTCCGCTAGAAGTCAATCCACGCTCAGTTGTTTACGCCAAAGGAAAAGCCTGCCGAGAGTTCCGGTGTGATCTAGTGGTAGGATTTATGGCTCTCATTCGTTAAGGTCCGCCTTCGATTACCCTGATCGGAACACTCCGGTGTCAGGCATGCGACAGCCGACCCAGGAAACCTACTGTCGTGTATGAAAGGTCGTCTTAAGAAAACCCAAAAAGTGGACCCTGCGACTGAGTGGACAAACGCTAGGAAAAGCCGACCGAGAGATGAGCGGCGACCCGCCTTCTACGCCGCTACCGCCAACGATTTTTGGATTACGATATAATATGAGTACGTCGTTCGACTAACGAGCCGGCCATCGCGCCGAGAAAGAGCCAACGACCTACGAGCAGGATAGGCTAGTCCGCCGACCTAGGACGAGCGGCGCACGGCCCTAACTTATAGCTCCACTGGTAATAGACGTCAGTCGGTTGCGCAACGCGCATCGCCCACCGGTTACGGCCCGAAGATCCGTTGATCGGTCGTCATCGTCCGACCGCAGCCTTCATCAGCGTTGCGGCTGACCGCATCACGCGTGTTTGCTTAATCTAGTTGAAATGTCGTACCGATCATGTTCCCAACTAGCTTGTGGGCAGGATAAAAAATCGTTACACCTTGCGACAGTCAATGAAGAACAACGGCGGTAACAACAAACGAACAGAACAAAAAGATGATCAATTAGACACGTCACACTTCGGGACCCTCGCCGCCGGGCACGAGCATGGTGATGTGGTTGCCGTTGAGGAGGATGGTGTCGAGCTTGGTGACGCGCTTGCCCTCGACGGTGTTCTCGTACTCGACCACGTCCTCTAACACCATGTTCACGTAGTCATCGAAGCCCGTCAACGTGCCCACGATCTCCTTGTCGCCTGAACAATCATACAGTATTAAGCGTCTCTTAATGTCAGTCGAGATTTCTTCGATAGTAATGGACTAAGGAGATTCTCGTACAGAAATCTATAGCCGTCATTTTTCGACCAGTAACAAGAAATAGAGTCTGGCGCTGTAGTTGGTACAGATGAGCTCGCTTTTCGGTGCGAAAATACCGTTGTTCCCTAAGAGTGATAGTCGTTCCTTAGTTTTTAAGTACGTGAATCGAAAGAAAGAAGTGCTTTAGAAGCAGTTGGCCTAGTTCAGCCCAAGATTTCGTGTTACTTATTGTAATATTTTGACTATAGACTATCAACAGCAGCATTGATCACTGAGTGCAATGCTCGCAAAGTCATGAAAAGACGAACAATCCATTAAAAAACGCTGCACACCTTTCATAATGACCCATATGCGCGAACCGATGCATTTGTCAACCAACTCGAGTGGCAACAGCGTCGATGGATTGGTAGTCGTGGACGCGGCCGCTGCCATTTCTTTTAGTATGTTCGATAAAGCTGAAATGGAGGTCAAGACTTACTCCATTTCATTCAAGTACATATCAGTGAAGGCTATTGGTTATTTAAAGAAATTTAACGTCCATCTTAACAGTGAGCTTATGGCTCAAGGGATCATTGACACTAAAAGATTTAGTAAGCAGTGTTCAGCTTATGATTCAGTTTACTATCGTCAACCCTAAGTTGTTTAATGAATAATTAGAGTTCTTTTACCATTTACTATCATTTAATGTCAACGGAGAGGATTATTAGGTGTCGAGTTCAAGAGCACTCTTTCCCTTCTCCTTCGCATAATCGCACTATTTTTACTTTATATATGTTTGCAGTTAAGTCATAATCATGTCTACCCACGAATATCTCCCGCGACAACTTTCGGACGATTCGACAACAATTACGCCCAATAGTCAGCCTCAAACAATCGAAAAAGTATCATCGAAGTTCGTCCGGTGCGGCTTCTTGCATGCCAATAAACACTGAAGGCAAATGATAAACGTCGACATTGAGAGAAATTCTGCTTTATCTTGAACAAATAAAACGTCCATAGTCATTTCGTACTCTTTTGTACACAAAATTACAGCAGCAGAGCACAAGCCGACGTAAAGTCGGTACTGTACAGAGAAAGCCTAAAAATGATGTTAAACATGTTCAACATAGTTATTTTTCGCACAAAGTAGCTTTTCTAGTCACAAGTGTCGGATTCGGTGAAAACTTAATACGCATACGCACTTCCAATGCCTCGAAAATAGATTAATGCGCGGCGCTCTATCATACCGGTGCCTTTCTCAAAAACTGTTAAGATCGGTCACAGCTGTAATGACTCCGATGGTAGGAAGCGCGGCGATTGGTCAGTTGTGACGTAGGCTAGGGCAGCGATTGGTTAGTTTGACGCCCACGTCACTTTTGCCCAATCCCCGCGCCTCCCGCCATTTCAATCACTACACTTTTCTAAATAGCACAAGGCGCACAGAGCAGTGATTATAAGCGCCGCGCAAGTCAAATAATACCGATCAAAACGACAAAACAGTAACACACAGCAAAGCACAGAGCAACCACGGTTTGAAGTATTGATCCTGTATCAAGGGTTGGGGGGAACAAAATCAACGGATGCCGCCGAGCCAAATCAACTCAAAACAAACACTTTGCTGTTCGCTGTGGGCGAATCGCACCCGTGTTAAGCAAGAGACGCATCGAAAATACCAAACGGCGATTGATTATCAAGGTAGCAAGCAGATGCGAAGCTAACACGGGCGAGCTGGAGAGGAGCGAGTCGAAAATGGGGGGGGGGGGGGGAGGAGAAATCAACCGGAAAACTGGGGCCGATTTCACAGATCTGTTGCAATCACAGCTGTTATGAGACCAATTGTTGTTAGCGCGGCAATTGAAATCATAAAAGTTATGAACACTACAAGTTTGTGAAATGGGCGCTTGAGGGCTACTCAATAGAGCCACGAGGGAATAGATGACAATCCCACAAAATTAGGAGAATTTTGAAGAAAGGAAGAGATGCTCCTCTCCGGCCCTCCGTAGCTTCACCGCTGGTAGTACATCTGTACTATTGTTGCAAAAAATTGAGCCATAATTGCGCGGCGGCGAGCGAACTTAAGGGCTGAACAGGGTTGACATGATTCGTGCGATATCCGAAATCGACAGTGCAGTTACCAAGAATTAATCAACGTCCGTTTAGTAATTCTTGGTAACTGCACTGTCGATTTCGGATATCGCACGAATCACGTCAACCCTGTTCAGCCCTTTAGACAGAAAAAGAACCGCCAATCGTTGCCTTAGTGACGTAACAAAGCGCTGCAACGCCGAAAATGACGTCGCGGAATGCGCCCTGTGGCTCGAAGGCGCCAAAAACCTACGGCGGTATACGGGCCTGTCAAGTTCCCAAAGTACGCTACCGACAACCATGTTACGAGCATCATTCTATGGGCACGTCTTTGCGTCGACGAACGACATAACGCGGCGCAAGAAATATATAGTCAAATTTTCCCGATCAGTAAAAAGAAATCTTGGATTCTATAGGACATACTGCTTCGAAAGCCGATAGCGCTTGTGTCTAACAATTAACGCACCTAGAAGCCAAGAAATGACTGTTATTCTTGGTGAAACACGGTGTTCAAGCACCGAGAAGCGAGAGAATCGGCGCCAACTACGGTGCATGGTGAGAATTCTTATTACTGATCAAAAGTTTGACTATAAAGTCGCAATTTTCACGTGAGCAAGAGGAGTACGGCGCAGAGCTACGCATCGCTTTCAACTGCGAAACCAAACTCTCACCATCATCAGTATTCTCTTGGTTTTGGCGTGAGAAAATACTTAACAACGACAAACGATCGACTTTCGAATTAATTTACCGGACTCGATCGCGGCTTCCTTCTTACTAACCGAAAAATTGCGAGTAACTAGCGCGGAATTGCGACGATGCTGCAAGCGACCGAAGCGGACCGCGGCGACCATCTAACAGAGTCTAATGTCGTCGTGGAGCGACGCCCATTGTCAGAAGCCGCTGCTTCAATGATGGTAAGCCGATTGCGATGAGCGAAGATCGGAGGATGAGGAGGAGAGGGATGAGAGTTGCTGCGGCGTGCGACGAGCGGCAGAAGCAGTGGACATCGGTCAATGATGGAGGCTGGACATCGGTCAGTGATGGAGGCCGGACATCGGTCAATACGTCGGTGGACACGTCGCTCGACCATCCTCACGGAGCGGCCGACGATCGGATGCACATTGAGAAGCTAAAACGCCATTAGAAAATGACGTAGTTCGCGCTGAACGGAAAGCGCCGCAGCGGCGACAGTCGGCGCGGCAACGACAGTCGACGCGGCAACGACGACGGTCGGCGTCTGCGGCCGCCGCAGCGACTATATCAAGAGACTACGCACAAGCTGCGATTGCGTTTGGGCGGCCTTATGGCGATGGGCGGCTGGTTGAGCGCCGTGAGGGAGGCGGCCGCGGGTGGGCATTCGATGGTGGCCGCTGCGAGGGCGGCGTCGTGGTGGTGGTTGTCGTTGACGAAAGTAAGGTGATCGTCGGCGCCTTCGTCGAACATCTCGTGCAGGGGTCCATAGACGCTAAGAGGACGATGGGCGGGTGCGTTGTTGCACACGGGAACGGCCACCCTCGACCCCACAGCCGTCAGTTTCCTCCTCAACCACGCGCTCGCCTTGATGCTCGCGATCGTCGCGCGCTCGGCGGGGTTCTTGTGCAGCATAGACGTCAGCAGTTCGCATAGCGACGCCTTCAAGTCGATCGTCTTCGGCATCTGCAGCGGCTGATGACAGATGTTCTCGTATAGCCGCATGATCACGTCGCCGTCGAAGGGGTACTCGCCGCTGACGAAATTGTACAACGTCACGCCGCACGCCCATACGTCCACTGGCCGGCCGCTGCAAAAAAAGCGCCGTCAAACATTGTTTAGATAAGTACGCGAATGATCTGCCCCATCTAGCCGGACTGCGTCGGAACACGCCACACGCACATGCACACCATACCGTAGTAAATTTATGCATGCGCGTGTGGCGTATCCGGATGTATACCTGCCATATGGGGCATATAGTTCCCTAGCGTTTATCCCGCTGCCGCAGGGTCCGCTTTTTCGGGTCCTCCTAGGAAGGCCCTAATCAGTACGACACGTGCTCTTCCGGTCGGCCGTCGAATGCCTGACACCGGGAGCCCAACCAGAAATTGGGACTTAGTCGCCAACCGCGGTGGGGAAACGAACCAGTGTGCGTCCACCCTATGACGCGTTAATAAGCAAGCTCATTAACCACTGGACCACCGCGGCGGCCATATGGGGCATATATTCCTCGTAATTGGTACGATATAGTCAAAATTTCTTAATCAGTAACAGAGAGTCGGAGGGAAGACCGCAGCATGCTTAGTATCAAAAATTAAATTGAGCATATTCGCTGCGTGCTCCACGCTATTGACCCTTATCTCTACGGGACCAACACTTCATTTCCTTGTTACCGACTAAGATATTACGACTTTAACAAAAGCGAACAAACGTACTGAAATTGATTCAGCAGCCCAGCGGCGACTTCGGGCGACTGAAACTTCGGCGTGCCCTGGCCGTGCTGGCACCAATCTTCCGTCGAAAACTGATCCAACTCTTCCGCTACGCCCATGTCGCTGATTTTTAGCGTCTCATCTAACGCCAGCAAAAGGTTGCCCGGCTTTATATCTTTGTGAATAACGCCTAAAATTGGATTAATCGTCATTACGTGAAAGAAAGCTTAAGCCTAAGCTCTCCTCTGAACGCCCATGCAAAAGACATCGTGATGGACGTACGTACGCACAGATCAGTCGTAAAAAATACAGTGGAATTCACTTGTAGCGGTTTCGGTTATACCGGTAGTTCACTTACACCGATCAAGACTGTCGGTCCCAAAGTGCACTTTCCCATACAAATAAGTTCGCTTATACGGTAATTTTAATCGGTCCCCCAAATACCGGTATAAACGACTTTCACTGTAGTCTCTCAAAGCAACAGACCCTGGGAATGGAGGTATTCGAGGCCATTAATAAGCTGCGCGAAGTATTCGTGGGACTGGAACTCGGGAAAGCGCTTGTCAGGTGCGGCGTCGAGCATCTGTTGCAGACTACCTACGCAGTACTCGAACACCATGTAGAGCTTCTGCTTCTCGTCGTTGCGGAACACGTCGATGAGCTTAATGACGTTGACGTGACGCATCCGACGAAGAATTCGCATCTCTCTGGCGACATTCGCCTGGCCGTTCATAATCTTCCGTAATCGGCTGTGTTTAATGATCTTGACGGCTCGTCGCACCAATGTCCTCTCTTCTAAACACTCTTTCACCTTGGCGTATGAGCCTTCGCCCAACGCGTCGCCGAACAAATAACCGCCCAACATCTTCGGCCCTTTCTTCACGAACAACTCGTCCACGAACTAAAACGCGCCATTTAGTCACACGTGGCAAAGTGACTTAAGTCGAAGATATATAAAGCTTTAAACGTGATAAAAGCTAATGATAAATAATAAAAAACGAACCCCGTCGTTCATTGGTTGAAAGATTGGTCGGCCATCGGCGAGGAGTCCTTTGAGAAGGTCGTTGATGTCAGAATCTGATGGCGCCGCCTGCATCTCTTCGTTCTAAACAGATGATGCTTATAAGAACAAATCGACAATAACACAGTGACGCTTTATACTGCACTTCTATTTCTTTTTAGTGGCTGTAGTAACCCCAGATGATGATTGAAATGTGAGATATTGATCTTATTTAATGCACTCATATATGAAATGTATAAAACATTTTACTTTAAAACAGACACTTAGTTGCATTCATATTTATGAAAAGAACTCTTCAATATAAAATATGTATGGTGTAAAACTATCAGTAACTGCAACTTACACCCAGCGCCAAGGATTATTATACAGAGAAACTCAAAATTCAATTAAATTCTTTCTCCAAAAAACCCAATACTTATTAACTGTTTACTCTAGATGTGATCGGTATACCAACACCACCATCGAATACCGATTACCGATCCCGATCAAAAAACCGGCGTACCGACGCATCCATACTTTTTACTGCACCAAGTATATTACGTAAGAAACACAAAAGATATTTAGCGTACAATGAAACCGCCGGGGCTTATGTGGCTCGGTCCAGCCTGTAGCTGCCATTGCATGAAACTCTCGCTGAGCACTTCCCCATCCATGTCATGATCGTCTTCGTCGTCGGGCCCAATTGTCAGACTCTGAAGCAAAAAAGATGACAGTCTCAAGGGGTGTCTTCATGTCTACTAGATCCCCTCTAAATCTTCCCTCTTCAACCCTTACACCGTCTTTCATCATAATTCGTCACTTTGCAGTACACATCTCGATATCTCTGCATTCAATTAGAACGTTAGTTTGACGAAATGGAACACAATAATAATGCATTATGATGAAAAGCGGTGTGTCTTTGAACCAAACTTCGCTCAAAGCGAATCATGTCAAACAGCATAGAAGCCGAAATTTCAGCAGTCAATGATGAGCAATATGAAATTTCTGTCAAAACTAGGATATGATCAAAATATGCGAAGAAAGCGGTTGTCATAGAATGTTCATATTTTTACTGTTCAAGAAATTCCAAAATGGATTCCTACTGCAATACACCATATGTTGTCTTCAGCTACCTATTACAAGCTGGCTGCGAATAAAATATGTTCATACTGTAATAAACTTACAGCAAAGCAGCTTGTCATAGGTAGCTGAAACGAATAAACGGCGTATTACTTTCAGTTAGAGATTGACCACAGTTCCCTATTAAATCCACTTACCAGCGGTTTGGTGTCGGCCGTAGCGTCTACGGTGTCTTCATCGACGGTCGCCATCGCGCCCAAAGGGGTCGCCGAAGGGCGAAGCAGACCGTAAAATGGCGGCGTTGTGGATCCTCAGCGGATATCGCCGATCGTCCAAGTTTTGATTTACCTATGCAAAGAGCCAAATACAGTAAGAAAATTACTGGTTTCGCTTATACAGGGGAATTCACTTATACCGGTATATGCGAAATTATTTTCATGGGGAGGTGCACTTAAGGACCGACCAAAATTACCGGTAAAACCGAAACCGTTATAAGCGAATTCCACTGTATCGGTAACTTTGGCCGGTCCCAGACCCCACCTTCCCATACAACGACGATAGCTTATAGTCAAAATTTCAGTCATTAATAGAACCGCAGGGAGTTTAATAAAAAGGCTTAGTATGGAAAGCTAAATTGAGCACATTCGCAGAGGCATTCACATCACTAACCTTCATATCTATGGAATCAACATTTTGTTTTCTTGTTACTCCCTAAGAAACTACGACAAGAAATTTAATTATGCCGCTTAAAAAATCAGGAAAGTTATTTTACCCTGTCCCCCAAGTACCGATATAGACGAATTTCACAGAACAAAAAGAAAAAACACATTTTCATTCAGAAATATTCCTCTTTCTCGAGGCTCCGTGCTTAATCAACACGCTCCAAAACACTTTCACCTTCAGTCCGTTCACCCAATCAACCCTATTTATTTTCGTATGAAAAAAGATCAAAGAACAGAGCGATTCTGCACACATTTCGCGCGACACGCCACAATTAACAGTCAACCATATAATATATTAATTTTTTCTTCATAATAATCTTCATTCTCAACGCAATAGAGACAGACAAAGTGGAAGACAAAATAGAAACTCTGAATGCAGATACAAACAAGTAACGAGCAGAGTAACAACACAACTGTTCTCAGCATACATAAACAGACACAACAGCAGCGCTGGTGATAATTTCTGTGATAAGGCACAACAATTCACAAAACAACAGCAACAAACAAACACATCCGAGATGAAAGATTGACAAGAATTTATTTGGAATGAACCCGATAAACCCAGAAATGGAAAACAATAAATAGAAAGGCAGGTGAATAGTCACTACTGGAATATGCACATGGACAAAAGCCACCAAAAGCAACAGCGAAGCATATGATGGAAGAACCGATATTTTAGTTTCGCCGGAAAGTTTTTCCGTTTTTTGTCACTTGAGGAAATATATATTTGGATAGCGCGCAACGATAGCGATTAAATCCTTGATTGATGTTTAGCCATTGCTATACTCTCAGAAATTCTTCATCAATAGCAGGAAAACCGTCTTCCCTGAGGTTTTCCTCGACGGTATCCGTGCTAAAGACACGCTTCCGCTGGCGTTCTGCGATATATTATTTGGACCGTCGTAAATAATTACAAAATTTTGACGATACAATAGCATTCTTTTTCGTTGATAAAAAACGAAAAAACTTTCCGGCCAACGTGATATGTATATATATAACGAACTAATCGAGTTCGAGGTCAACCTGACCATCAGGAAGACGCTCAGGGACTCCCTCAGTGCCATCAACAACAACTTCGGCCTCAATCCAATCCGAGTCGGCTGAGAAGAGCTCGGTCTGTCCATTAAGCAACGCCGTTGTCTCCTCGTCATCGTCTTCCTCGTCTTCTTCTTCTTCTTCGTCATCTTCGTCACTCTCCCGATCGGCATCTTCGACCATCGCCGTCTTCATTTGCGATAGGTTCGTCTTCGATGACTTAATTGTGCGATGCCGCGCTCCGTTCGCTGTCGCCGGGTTGGTTGCTCGCTTCACGGCACTCTCCGCTTTTCGCAATGCTAGCATATCGCCAAATGATCTCGGCGGCGTTTTCGACACTTTCTTGCCATATCCGCAGCCTGAAAGTGACTCGACATTAGAGGAAAGTTTCGAGGGTTACTTTTCGATCAGAAAACACATCTCAATTAATTCAAAACATCAAATAACTCAAAAAAAAGTAATATTACTGAAAATTCTTGCATTTATGACTATGACACAAAATAATTGGCACATTTCGAGCGCCGAGATGTTGCAAATTGCATGAAAGCTCGTAATCAAGATAGATAATAGCATTCATTCTTACACGGACTATTAGTCGTTAAAAACGGCACATTATCACATCATCAATAAGCTCATTTAGCGTACTAACTTAACTCCTACTAGTATACTTCTACAGTCGCGCTCATAAGTACTGCCAAAAAGATACTGTCGACTGTCCTTTCTATCAGCAAACAAAAAAAATTAGCGCTGACTCGATGATACGCGTTCACATGAGCATGCTCTAAAGTCAACACTTTCTATCAGTAACAAGAAATCTCGCCAGAAACTGCAGTTAGAAAAGAGGAACACGTCTTTCGGATGCTTGAAAACCGTTTTCCCACCAAGACTGCTAGTAATTTCTTGATTTTCACATACGCAAATTGATTTTTTAAAAAGTGCTATCGACTTTTGAAACACTTTGCCTAATCACATCTACGTTTTCTTCTTACTGGTCCAAAAATTTCGACTAGAAGTAAATATACGCCTATGTCAGCCGCCATCTGTGCAAAGAAGCGCTTCGAATAAGGCGCAATACAACGCGCCGCGTATTTCGTCAATGAATCAGCATCAGCTGTCGATGTGAACAATCGACCGTCTCTCTCGCCTTCGCGCGCCGAATCGGCAGTCTTTTGCGCAGTACTTAGCGATATGGACTGAATATAGTGGGCATACGATCTAACATTAAAGCGAGCGAATTATAGAAGAGCGAGCGACTTAGAATTATGACAGATAATGCCAGCTTTATTCGAGGGACGGATGGGTTGAATTATTTGGGTCAAGCCTATTCTTCAAACGCAAAAAATGAAAACAAAAACAGATAAATTCCTGTTCTCAATGCTTCTTACTTTCATTTCACTCCTTTTTATAGTTATGAAGTCTAGAAAGCGAACATCATTTTCGTTTCTTTTCTTTTACTTTGCTCGACTCCACGGGAAAATTCCATGCAAATAAAAACGAGAAATTAAACAAATGCTACTCACCAAGATCGTCGTCAACCAAGTAACGAGCCATATTAGTGCCCGGCTGTAAGGCTAAATTCGCCATGGGACGCCGATTAGCAGCGGTAAAGTTGAGATGCTTGCCAAAGTGCTCGCGAAAGTGTTTAGAGCATTTAGTGACAAACTGACAGCCGTCGTAGGGACAGCCGAACGAGGCGGATCTGCCAAAATGACGAGTCCTGAAGAATAAGTAACATTCATGAGCATCAAAGTTCGAAAATCGAGAATGGTTTCAGCGGTTCGTACAGGACGTGCTGCTGATAGCTGGCTGGTTCCATATATGCCTCTGGACAGTGCGGGCATTGATAGCCCCACGCTTGTCGTGGCGTGTGATTGCGAAGTTTGTGCCTTCTTAATGTCATTTGGCTCGCTAAATACAAAAACAACATTGCTATCATTGCTACTTAGTGCAAAATTGACACAATACCTGCAGCATAATCGCAATGTTCACAAGCGAATGGTCGCGTACGATTGTGGATGTTCATATGCTCGTCGTAGGATCGCTTGGACGACAAGTACTTGCCGCACAAACGACAGAGCCAGCGAGATTTGGTCGAAAGCGTTGAAGGCGCAGAAGGCAGCGCTTTGCGAATCATCGGCCTTTGCTGCTCGGTAGAACCGGCTAACTTTGCCCTCGTCGCCGTAGAATTATTCATGCCTATAGTGGCGCTATTTCGCAGCGCTCCGCTAACAAAGCGGACGCCATTGTCAAGCATTTTCTTTCTTCCTACTTCAAGTCAATTCAGTGGATGAACTCCTTGGCTTAATGGCCATACATGAGTCAACGCGCTGCTACCAACGAAGCGACAGGAGCTCTTCGTGCACTTTTCAACTTTTCCCTTAAGCTTGACTTATGTTAACAAATTTTTTGGCAAAAGTGCGTCCATTTGCAGCGGCAGATGCGACACGGTGCGTAAAAAAAACAAATCGGACTTGATCAACTCTTGAAATCATTTCAACTAATACCTTGACGCACACGGCCGCTTCGGGACCCGAACGATTCGTCGTGTGCTGCCGATAACGATCTCGGTCCAGTATTGCACGTTGCAACCAATGTTATCTTGACAGCTGAAAACATTGTTTAACATGTATTTATGCTAGATCACATTATTAATATCTTGACTGCTTCAAAAATAGCTTCCGTAAACCCAAAATTTTCATCCTGCATCAGGTCGTATCTATGAAGTGCAACGGGTGGGCGGCCTAGGCCTTGAGTCACAAAATGCAATTTCGTAAATAAACAATTTCAGTGTTTTTAATGCATTGAGCAAAAAATTTACCATTCAAAGAAGTTCAGAGACCGTGAAGGACGAATGCTGAAGCCATTGCCTCATATGTTCGCCGTACAACCCGGCCCTGCCGTCTGCGGCGATACGTGGCAGAAGAACGAATCGGCGTTCGATTTCCTAACTATGATGAACAAAGATTGTTTTTGCTAGCGGGGTGGTAGGCAAAGGGGGTCTCGCAGTCTGCCTTCGTGACTCCTCCTGGCTGGCAATGTAGGTCGAACCCCTGCGGTTTTCGGTCTGTCGGAGAAGTGCAAGAGCCATCACTTTCTTCCTACAGGTTTTTAATCTGCGCACTCTACGGGGACCGTTTTCGTTTTAATGCGGTTATAGTTACAATTTCGGAAAGTGCACTGATTGGTCAGTTATGATAAGTGCGGGTGATTTTGTTTCTGTTTCGTCGCTGCGCTTTCTGAACTTAAAATTACTCGTACATCGATCAGTTTCAAGTCACTTATTGAGAGTCCTTCTTTGGCGATACACTTCAGCACTGTGTCTTATACGACTTAAGCTAAAGTACCCCGTATGAATTATGCTCAATAGTAATTTTCATTGCAATAAATTTATGTTATAGATGCAGATTGCATTGATGATGCAGTCATTAATTAATGATGAATTATCAAATAACGCTAATGAGTGACATTCGTCTAGGGACGTCTAGAAGAGATCTCGTGTCATCCATCGTATTCTGCCCGGACGGCAGATTTTCTGTGTCATCGATATGTTTGTAGAGATTTTTAAATGCTGTCGACTTTTCTAGGCGACGGCAGGATGAGTCTAATTGCGGTCGACCGGTCGTCCTGATGGGCGGCATTCTTATTGATCGGACTGAGCCCGTAATGCGAGTACACGCTCATACGTTTCAATACCGCAAATAAACAGTGTGAGGCGGCGTCGTCGTAGTCGCCGTCGTCGTCTCACTCGATCCTGTCCGCCCTGCGCTTGCGCCAAACTTGTTCTCTACGTTTTCGTCCGGGGAGTACTCGGCCACGGCGGCTTCGCTACTCCACTGAACATCTGATTCTACTGCCTGCCTGTTTGCTGGTTGATGGATGTTTGTCGCCCCAGCGGCTCGATCTTGTAATATACGACCATTACCACTTTAATAACGACACTTTCCATATCAAAGAGAACGTTTTACTAATCAAATCTATACGGAAAATGTCCTTTTTGTTAACGTAAATCGTCCTCTTTGATTTATTAAGTGTCCTTATCAAAGTGGATATGGTATAATTGTTGACTCGATTGAGAGAAGTCGACCTCGGTCTTGAGCGAACGGAGTGACCGACTGATTAGACGCGCCGGTTTCTAGGACGACGAAGCCGAAGAGAGGGAAGACGCCGATCGGCGGTCGGTAACTCGGTGCCTCTGGGGAGCGCAAACGGCACCGACGGGACGTCGGCCGCACCGCCAGGCTTAGTCACAGGCGCCCGTCGGAGAACAGCAACCGCTGTAATCCTCGTACGCCGCTTATCGTCGTTCGTTCGTTGCGTTTGGTTGGCCGGTGTAGCGCCGGCGGAAAGTTTTTCGCGCCATTCACACCGCGGGCGTTCGCCGCGCCCCTTGGGCCACCCTCCGCCGTCGTCGACCCGTGTACGCCGCTACTTGGTCCAGCGCCGTCGACGTTGTACAAGATGGACGTCGACACGCTGAATATGATCATCGTCTGGTGCGTCATCGCCGTCACAGCCATCGCCCTCCTGCTCGCGCTCATGTATTTCGTCAAGGACAAGCTTTGCGGGCGAGGCGATTATGATCCGGTGAAGAAGACTTCTTCCATCCCTCCGCCGCCACGCAATACTCCCGCTCAGCAGTCTGTTATTTCCCGTCAGCATCAAGCCGCAGTTTACCAACCCGGTCAGAAGACGCACGACGTCGACGGGCTCGCCTTCATCGACGATAAAGGGGCTCCTGCCGTGGTCTCCGCCACCGTTATGACCTCTAAAGTATAGTTATTAGAAGCGTGGCAAATTCTGTGTTAAATATTTTGAATTCAAGCAGCAAGTCAAGTACAGTATGTAACGTCCACGAAATCGACCAATACGTTCGTTCTTTTTCTGCAATCTTGCAAACGTATTACTCTACATGCGTATTACTACTGATCAGCCTGCCATATGACGACCGTCATCAGTTGCATCAATTTGTATGTCTATGAAATTAATCATAAAGTTTTAAAACATGTGGTGCTGAAAGAAAAGTGAAGTATTATTTTGCGCATGTGCATAAACTCAGAAGTGAATAATGCCCAAAGTTGGATAGACAATGAATCGACGAAAACGGTCCAACTGCTACTGAAAGGGACTAATTGTATAACGCAAATTGCCGACTTTTCTAAACCATTCATTTCCCATTTGTGAGTGCAACGAATCCGGTTCCTCAATCGTTTATCGAAAATTGAAATCGTATCAAAGAGTCGTTATTTTGGAAATGGGGATCGAAATTGTTTTGCAAGAAGCTATTATTTTGGGAAGCGGAATAGCGAAATTGCTCTTCCAGGAATTATTACACCTCGACCTACCCGTAAGGCGTAAATCAATAAACACGGCCGACGCCGCGACAGGGTAATAAATTCTCGAACGCAACTCACCTTTTTAACCCCAAACTGAGACGTTACTAGTTTCGAGCACAGCCGCGAAGGAGCGATCAAAGACGAGACTGTTCCGCGAGCCGTCCGCGCATGAATTAGCCCGGCATCGATCGAACGTTGACGACCACTCACTAGCTCGCATAATCAATCCACGTGCGCTGAGGTAACAATCGACCGACGGCCGGAGTCGGCGGGCAGTCTATACGCAGAAGCGGCAGCGTCGAAGTCGGCCGGCTAGTCTGCGCGAACGTCGTCGTCGCAATGGACATGTACGCTATGAACTACATCATTATCGTCTGCACAGTGTGCGTATTCGTGTGCGCGCTACTGCTGGGGCTCGCCCACTACTTGTGCTTCGGGCGACTTCTCGCCGAACAGCTGGACAAGAAGACGCAGCGCCATACGAGAATCATCGGCGCTCCTGCGGAACTCGAGCCTATCGCGCTCCAGGACAACCCTTAGTCGCTATTTTCGCCGCTCACTAACACCTTCGATGAACACTCCGCCACTCCTATGCACCTCTACCACTTCTGCGTCATCGTGCGACTTTGTCAAGCCGTAGTCAGCCGTGAAATGTACCATTTTCACTTTAATAGCGACGCTTTCTAAATCAAAGAGGACGTTTTCCAAATGAAAAAGGACACTGTTCGTATAGATGTGACTAGGAAACTGTCCTTTCTCATATGAAAACGTTCTCTTTGATTTGCCAAGTGTCCTTTTTAAGGTAGAAATGGTGGAATATTCCAAGATCTCGACCAAGCCTAGTCAGCGTTCACTGTTAGCCTTTAACGACACTATCGATTCAGCGTTGTGTTCCGTGTGTGTATGTTATAACGCGTCGAGCGCGCGTAGTGTATCGCTATGAGTAGACAGTTTTCATTGTATTCAATATTCAACGATAACAACGCCACGACTCTCCTCCACAACGACCTAGTTATCAAAAGAGCGACTTTCAATCGCTTAGACGGCCTCCTCCTTACGACCGATGACGACTCTCGTACCTCGGATGCGACCAGTACGACGGGCGGCGATGAGACCGACCTGAAGTCGATTTAATTAGAATCATTATAATAGACCAGAACAAATAGGCGCCNCTCTCGTACCTCGGATGCGACCGGTACGACGGGCGGCGATGAGACCGACCTGAAGTCGATTTAATTAGAATCATTATAATAGACCAGAACAAATAGGCGCCAACAGCAGAATACTGCCGCCCCGCTGGGGGGAGGGAATGTGCCCCTTGGCCCAAGGGCTTGACTAGTGTGTTTGCATGAGAGCCTGAACCGGCAGCCTCGCCCGGAGAACGATAATCGATCGTTGAGATATGTCAATATCAAAAACAGCCAATCAATTTTTGCATCCTCCACGCTCAGTCGTGATGGCGGGGTAACACGATCTTGTCTCTACTGTAAACGGCCTTACAGCGGAGCTCGGGGGATGTCTAGCCATGCATGCGCATGTAGGGTAAATGACTATGATTCTAGACAGATAACGCTGCTCAGCGATTAGCTACCGATTATATAAGGCGATATGATTCGCAGTCATCTTGTCATACGCAGCTAATTATTATTTACGATGGAGCTGAGTGGACAAAGTTCCCCTTTTAGCTAAGGACAGTATTAAAGCCTGAGAGTATTCTTCCGCCAATCCAGGGACTACTCAAATAAACCAACTGACCTTCTTGCCGGCGCTGCAGCCTCGCTTGACGGTCGAGGGATGACCAATGTGCTGATGGTTACCACCTCCGTGAGGATGTTCAACGGGCTATAACAGGACAAAAGTTGATCAACCATCCCATCATACCGCAATCAACGGCGCTTACGTTCATGGCGACACCTCGCACAGTGGGCCAGCAGTTGCGCTTGGCCTTGTATTTGTGGTACGCGCGACCGGCCTTCAAGATAGGCTTGTCCGTTCGGCCACCGCCGGCAACGATGCCTAAAAAATGCTTTGTCTTTTATAGTCGTCATTTTCCCATCAGTAACGTGAAATCTCGCCAATCACAGTAGTTAGCAGAGATGAGCTCACTTTTCGGTGCTTTAACACTGTTCTTTACAAAGAATGATAGTCATTCCTTGGATTTTACGTGCGTTCTTTGATAGCAAGAAGCGCTATGGACTTTCGAAGCACTTTGCCGTCCTCAATCTAAGCTTTCTTCCTCGCGAAAAAAAGTTGACTAAGTCTCTTAAGCGCTGTCAAAGTGTCGTCGCCCTCGCTCGAAAGACGAGAAGGCACTCGGCTCGTCGCACTCGCCCCATTTACCCCTCGCAATTTACGAAATATGATCTCGTCTTTGTCCAGCGAACAAACAAAACAGCAGCGGCGTTTAAAACCGACTAGCAATCCTAAGAAAAAGCCGAGTCGCGTAGCGCGACGATACGATTACACGCAGGCTGATCCTACTTTCGTTGAACTAGGAATAGATGGCATTCTTAGGTTCCCATATAACGCTCCCCCACAATGTTCGCAATAATAAGAAAGCCATTTAGGGCAAAAGTGTGAAGTTTTTCGAAAGAAAAAACAGACATAAGCAAATATGAGTACAGCAATGTAATAAGATTATAGTCACAAATTTTATGATCATTAACAAGATATCTCGCTTGGCACCATTATTTTTACCTGCGCAAACTGATAGAAAGAAGCGCTATCAATATTCAAACCACTTTGCCTTGTTCAATCTAAGACTTCTTGTAGCCGACCAAAAAATTTCGGCTTACTCCAACACAGAACGCTTTAAATTAGCGCATAAAAGTGACGTCAAAACTGACCAATCATGGCGCGGTTGGAGGACTGGACGACCTTCTTGGCACCGGACGGCAGTCGGATGCGCGACTTCTTGGTGTCGGGGTTGTGGGCGATGACCGTGGCGTAGTTGCCTGACATGGAGAAAAATATTAATTTAAACACAACGCTTATTTTTAAGGGATTAGCACATTTCCGTTACACTCATGCCACCTGTCAGTCTTCCTTTGATTCGTCAACCGAACGCTGGCGATAGTATAAAAAATGCCACGATTTTGCTCGCAGTACGCACGCGTGCAGCAGTCTGCTCTTATTCAAGTTATTTCAACATAATTGGTTAACTTTACATTAAATTTTGACGAAACTGAATGTTACATTGACGAATTGTGATGAAAGACGGTAAAACAAAATCACAATTCCAATTTCCAAATGCAAGGAAGGAAATACTGAGATTGTCGAATATTTCACAGCGCAAAGAAATCGTATTAATCGCGTGAACTGGGATACGAAAACTGCCAAATCAGGGCAACTTCAAATTAGCTTGCTAATCGCATGAGAGTTGCCAAAAGAATGCTCAGTTCAGCTCTTAAACAAAAGTTATAACAAGCCAAAGATGTACCAGAAGTGCGGGCAAGTCGTCCGCGGTCTCCGGTCTTCTCCTCCAAGTTGCAGATGGTGGTACCTTCGGGCAGATCACCAATCGGGAGAACGTTGCCGATCTGTACCTGGGCTGAAAGTAGACGACGGTAACATAATTAATGCTACAGGGCCAAGTAAGACTCAGTATCTAAGAGAAATATCGCCATTGACAACATTTTGACGAATAACCATTAATTTATAGCTCTTTCCGTGTATTCGTCAAAATGTTGTCAATTACGAATACATAAACGAGTTAGTTAACGTCCGGGTTTTACTGTACATAGGTTGTTCAACAACCTTTTCAAAACTTCCTCTTTTTCTTATAAAGTGATAAAAGATTTTGAAAACCTAATAGATCTGATTCATGGTCAGAACTTGTCAAACGCGACTAAAACAATATACAATACTTTTCCCCAAAGTTAAGGAAGACCAGAGTTCTGCATTAAAAAATACAGTAAGACAAGCCTAGTGAGCAACAGAAGAGAGATGAGCTAACCCTTCTTTCCGCAGTAGATGAACTGGCCTGTGTGCATGCCTTCGCAAGCGATCATGGTCATCTTGCTCGTCTTGTACTTGTAGGGATCGCGGAACTGCACGATCGCCAACGGGGCACCACGGCCGGGGTCGTGGATAATATCTTTCACGACTCCTAAACACGATTTGTTTCATTACACGTTTTACTATTGTATTCACTCTGTGCTAAAGAACAGATGTATGATTTAAAGATGTACTATATTGCAGTTGTTTATTAGAACTTAAAGAATAATTAAGTTTATTTAAAATAATTTATTTTACTACATAATACGGAAAGTTTTAGGTGTGATATATATCAAGATCGATTAAACGCGTATGTGACAAAAATGCAGTATCATATGCATAGCTTTAACAATACAGCTATGATCTACATTAGAAATTGAAAAGAAAACTGCCTCAATAGCATGGATTATCAAAGTAGGGCAGCGAAGGGACGAAACGGAACTTCCTTGGCAGGCAGCTCAAACGAACAATTAACAAGCCTTACCCTTGATGTATCCATGGCGCTCAGCAAAGTCGACCGGTCGGAGCTTGGCGGGTCCCTTTCGGTGCTTGTTGTGCGCCTTGAAGATACCGCCAGGTCCCTTACGCTGAACACGAATTCGGCGACCCATCTTTACCCTACGTCCACGGTTTCACGGTCGATCTTAAAGTTCACTCATAAATATAACGTCAAAAACCTAAAACCGAATGCCTGCACGCGCAGCACGCCAAATTGGAATAATTCAAGTCAAAAATGTTATAATTTGCAGCTTTTAATATAAAGCTCTCCTACTTTTATAACCATCAGCAAAGTTATTATGGCCTCAATTTCATTTTTGTCATTTTCCACTGTACACTACGTTGCGCACGCGGCAGCGCGCTGCGATTCACTATGGCGCGCGTAACTCGGCGATACTCAATGCCCTGAGCGCCAAGCAATATTGCGGCCATCCATTCCAAATTACGTACAGAATCTATCGATTTTTCCGCCAAATTGTATATTCTATTTTCTTCCCTGCAGTAGCACATGTGGCGATGGATGGTTTAGTATTGCTTGAAGCTAATTACTGAAACTCGCGTCTGTCACTGCTGAATATTACTTCTAACCAAATGACTAAAGAAGCTTTGCACCGACCACTGGATCGTATGAACGTCTTTTGGACAGTGTGAAATGAGTAAGGCAATTGGCTTACTGGGTGGCGAACGGCAATAGTCGAATGGAACAGTTGATCCTCCTCCGAGCAACTTTACAAGCCCGTAAAAGAGCTACCTGAGCAAAGGGGAGTGGGTGGGCAAAAGTTCTGAAATACTGCATTCCCTAAGATCTGCGGACATTGCTGCGTAATTCTTGTAATCGTCAGCCTTTGAGGTAGAAACACCTCAAAATGCAGCAACGGGTGAAATGCGACCATTCAGTGTCCCTACTGCAATCAAGGGGAACGTAGAGCAAGTTGGACATTATTCATTGTACCCACCGCCGCAAAAGTAACAGGGTATTTCTGAAAATTATATCTGGGTTGGGACGGGCGATGGTGTCCTCATCGCGAACCTAACCCCATCTTATAGAGTTGAGGATACTTTNCTAAAGTAACAAGGTATTTCTGAAAATTATATCTGGGTTGGGACGGGCGATGGTGTCCTCATCGCGAACCTAACCCCATCTTATAGAGTTGAGGATACTTTTCGCAAATCTCTTGCAAATTGGGAAAAATATTATCAGCCCTTCAGTGGTCATCAGGATGGCTACGGTTGAGCGCCACAGCTTGCGTCTTCTTTCGTCGAGCGAAGGAACGGCACTCCCCGAATCGCCTTGCCTTACAACTGTTTACCAATCGCGTAGAGTATGTCTAAATATATTTAAAGCCCTAAATAGGACCTCAATTACCTCTAGTTTATTCGCCTTCCTTAAGCCTAAGCTAAAAGTAAGTTGAAAGTTACATGTATCATGCGCACATGAATGACGTAAACAGGTGGCTGTGTGAGCGTGGTGGAATTTTTCTGCGACGGTCGTTGTCGATCGCGCGATTCGATTCGCTTCTGCGACGGACGACGGGATTGCTTCGACGGCGCCGACGAGATGCTTTGTCAGTCGAAAAGTGCGTATCAGCTGGAGAGCTGTCACGGGAATAGGGAATTATTTATACGCTGCATTTTGTCACTTCGCGAATGATTTGGTGACTCAAAAAGATCAAAAATCAGCTAGTGTTGTCAGGTTTCAACCTCTACCTATCTTCATCTCTAAAACTGATTTCCTCTCGTGTACAATATTTGGCTTTTCCCCCTGCGACTAATCCCCTGTCCCCGCTGCAGCTCTAGCCAGCATACATTCGACTGCTGCATTCTGTGAAATGCCGAACCGTACTTTAAGGTATCACTGACGAAGATTACTTTGTACCGAGCTCCGACGTCGTAACGTCAATCGTCCTGCCTACAATATTCGCTTGCATTTTCATGGTGGCCGCTATGCTGCTCGGCATTCAAAAATGCAAGCAGTGGGATGTGGACAGAATTATGGAAATGCGACGTACTCGTCGCGTGGTCCAGAGGGTGACTGCTCGATTGCGTGAGAAAAACTTTCGCACAATACAACGTAAGCTAAACTACGGACCACTTTAGCCCGAGTGTCACGGATTCGCCACCTTTTTGATGCTCATTCTTCGCTTAGGCAGTTTTGTTCGACTTAGTCCAAGCGTTGTTGAAATCGGGTGGTGTGTTTGGAATTCTTGGGTCACGACCTCACCTTCTCAGAGGTCATTCATAGAGTTCATAACGCCATTTTTGTTGGTCTCTCTCAGACAATCCTACCGTCCGCAACGCACTTATCGGCTGCTACACACAGTATACGCAAAAATAATTCATAGTTGTGGACATAATGTGCCGTCTCCGGTCTTCCCTCTCTTTCCTTTGCGCTACGTTATATATGAACTACCAGTTGGAAGCAGAACGGTAACATAGAAATAGACCGATAAATAAAAATCCTTCCGATTCAGTCTGTATTCATCACCTTTCGAATGAGACGGGTTCACTAATTGCATTAATTCTGAGTGCGTTGCCATTATAAGCTCAATTTTTTAAGAGCGGAAAATAATTTAATTCAGGTGACAACCTTAGGAAAGCCGGGAGAATCCCGTGCTTTTCAAATTTTCCTTTTAGTTTTCAGAAGATTATCACAAAATCATACTTATCTCTACTGACCTTCCCAGTTTTCAAGACTTCCCTGGGTCGTTCGATTCCTTCCCCATCAGATTTCCCTCGCAGTAATTCGACTTCCCCGCTGCCTCACTCATGCTACAATTGATACGCTGATTGTAGGGGCGAGAAACATGCGCAAGAGAGCAATGCAACAGCGCGGAGCATCCACGGCAGGAGCTGAACATTCGGGAACGACGACGGCGACGGCGAGGACGGGGACTGCAACTGGAACTGGAGCGCCTCCCTTGTACGACGCGGGGCCGCCTTTCACGAGCGGGGCGTCACCGCCGCCGGCGTACGAAGACGCGCTGCTCGACGAATTCTTTCTCGAATGCTTTCCGCCGGCGTGCACCAGTCGCAGTCAGCGGTCGAGCACGAGCAGCCGTCGTAGTCTGTTCTCAGCTCCGTCTTCCCATGGGATTTATGGTCATTAACATGTTTGCCTAACGCTGCTCCGTTCGATGCTACTATTTATTTTGAAACCGGGACCGGCTTCAAATCCGCTGAAACACAGAAAATAATCACTTAGTCCGATCTACTTACTATGAACCCGTTATGTGTTTTGGTACTTGTGGTTCCATTGGACTTGTTTTCTATCCTTTTCATTCCATTCCTGTTCTTTTTTGCTTTCGCTCAGCGGCTTCGCTTTTGTGATTTTTCTCAATTTTTTTCGGTGATTCCTCTTGAGCTTACTTCAATATTTAAGGCAACATTCGTATGCATCAATATATTTTTCAATTTATTCAAAACGAATCTCAATTTTTGAAGATTACGAACGCATAATGTACATGAATCTTTACTTTGTCATTTATGAAAAGAATCTTTATTTGCCAATTACGTCGCATTTGTAAAGTGAATAATGACGGTGATTAAAACCTCAAGAAAAGTCGATAAAAGAAAAATAGTGCGGCATGGACAAAAACTGCGGAACAGCGCTTAATTGAAATTGTATCGCCCGAATTAGATATCCAATCGTCGGCCAGATCTTGATCGTTGCACAAGTCCGCGCCGCAATAGCACCATTGCTCACCATTGAGCGCATGATAACATTTGCCATCGCCAACAGGATTGGTCCACGAGCAACCTCTGAGCACTAATCTGTTTCCACTGAATACTGGAAAAGGCGCGCTTTTAGTATTAAACGCCCCAAAAAAGCACCATTTTTAGGGAACTCGCTTTCAACGGCAGGTTAACTTTGACATATGCATTCGATGACATAGAATCAGGATTTCCCATTCTTTCATCAAAACGAGCTTCAAGTCAATGAAAAATGAGAAGAAAGTGAAGATCGTAGGATGCTTAGGCTTTTCCAAGTTACAACGTTGCTATTCAACCCTGAATTTCTCGCACAATAAAGAATAAACTAAAATTTAGTCCAGAATTTCGAATGGTAAAACTTCAGCATTATACGATCTGGAATGCTTCGCATACTTCACTCAATCAGAGCGTATTTTTGTGAAAAAGGAGAAATACGTAACCATCCTATACGTCATCAAATGCATACATTTTGGCCAACTTGCTGTTTGGCTCAAAGTCCCCTTTAATTAACACACACCGGTCATGCACCAGGTTCCGTCGAAGCATTGAACATTTCTCGTGCAATTGTTGTGGTCCGGCTTCTCAAGGTCGCACAAGTAGCAAATGCGTCGATCCCTGACGGAACCTGAAAGTGACTTCGATTAATCGCTTCGTTGCTCCCGAATAGCTTCTTTGAGTCGCTCACTGGCATCGGACGTCTGGAGCAGATGGAACAAAAAGAGAAAGACAGCCAACTGAACCGTCGAGGAGAGCACGCCCATCGCTGGTTCTCCACTCCCTTCCGACTCGAGCACAGTGTCGACTTAAAGACGGTAGCAATAAACTGGTGTGTGCGGATGGAGAGGGCGGTTGGTAGCGACAGTTCGCTGAAGAGGACCGTGCAGGTGTAATCGGGAAAACATTAGCCCTCCGTCGAGTGGCTCAATGCACTTTGCTCCCTTTTGCTTCTTTGGCGCCATCGCCGCCGACCGGTTACTCACGTGTAACACTCGCTGCGAGCAGTATTCGAATGTTTGTCGTTTCCGGGATCACTTTACGTGGGAGAATGCCGACCTGCCGGAAGCGGCAAACAGCGCCCCTTTCTCGACAGTAGCGGTGTAACGACTCCGATTTTGATTTTGGAGCCATTTCAACTAGAATGCCTATTTTGGGAATCGAGGTGTATTAAATCGTCTTGCATTTTAATTTAAAACTTTTCATTCAACAACTATAACTTTGCAAGTGACTTCTTCACCCCCAACATTCAGTTTAGTAAAAATAGCCTTCTAATTGAATGCAAAATTGAGGAAACTGAACGCAAAAATTACGAATTACGATGCAAGATGGCGTAAAATGAATCTTTTTTGGGAAGCCAAATCGTAGTGCACAAAGTCTCTGCCCCTCTACTGCACGGTCATCGTTGACTCGAGCTAACTGTTGATGCGACCGACGGCGCGCTGGCCGATGATGCGACAAAACCCAAAACGACGTTTTTGGCGCCACACAAATTGATTGTAGTGACTCGGGCGATACATCGATTGAACCGCACACGCGACTGGGACCAGATGCACTGCAGCAGCGCCAGACGGCGAGCAAAGCGAAAACGATTGTCTCCTCGCCTGTGGGACAGCGGCGCCGTTTCACGCGATTCCGTCGCCGTCGCCGACGGCGCTGGCATCGATTCGGTTGGAAGCGGCGATAACACCGCCCGGTCCCTATTCATTCGCCCGTGACTCCCCCATCCCGGTCCGTCTTGTCTCTCGATAATAAGCGAGAAGCGCACCAGTTGGTCAACGAGTGCGACCCACCCGCCCAGCCTTCGCTTCCCATCAATGCCTCCCCTCTGCTTCGCCGTCGTCGCCCTCCTCGACAACAGGTAGCGTCCTGCCTCCACTTTCTCCTATTAGCGTCTACCGGCCTCGAGTCGACTAACGAAGCGACCCACCGCGCCAACACCAATCTCAAGTGAGCATATTCGAAAATTGCATTTGCTCCCTCTCTCTCTCTCTCTCCCTCTCTCTCTTCAACTCATCTGCCTGCCTGGCCGACATGTCTTGTCGATTGTCTACGCCACCAGCGACCGACTCGCCTGGCTGCCGCGAGGGTGGCGCGGCGGTGAAATTGGACAGATCGAAGCTGACACTGCAGCTGGCGGTGAAAACCGACGAGGGCCTGAGTCCGGTGCTTGACTCGCCTGACATACTGGCGTTTGCACAGCCGGCACGGGCCCCGTTCATCAAGAAGAGTCAGTCGATGTTCGTGGGAAAACTGAAGAAGCAGGCGCCGACGCCGTCGTCATCGTTGTCGTCGGCGAAGACGACGCCAAACAAGAAGCGCTTCTCCTGGTCGTTCTCCGGGAAGCGCAAGGAGCGCAGCATGCCCTGCGGATTTGCGCAGCATTTGGCCGAAGCGCCCCTGCTCATGAGTCCCCTGCCATGTCTACGACACGTTTGGGACATGCACGATGAGGAGCCCGCTCGACCACTTCCTCATTCTGCATCATCGTCTTCGGCGAATCATGTAAAGTCGTCTAAATGACGACTCGCTCCTTCCACTCAGCAATCACCTCGTTGCGCCGGTGACTGTTCTCTTGCGCGTTCATAGCGCAGCTAATCTGACATGTTTTCGAGGTTTCAAATGTGTCGCTATTTTGATAAGTTTATTTTCACCTGATGTGTGAGAAGAGGTAAATACTGCGTGAATATCGTGAAATAGTGCATGCTTCCACAGCAACGGTTACCATCCAACAAACGATATCGAAACGAACAACAACTGGGCGGCAATCAATGGAATTGCGATACGGTTCGACACGGCGCTTGAGGGGAACAATGGATTGAATTCGTGCGTGTTGCAGCCGTCCTTGTTGCATAGACAGATCTGCGACGATAACTGCAAGTCCCAGATGTCGCTGTGGAGGTCGAAGCAATTGTCTCCTTCGGGAATCGACGGGTAGGCGAGATTGGCCGGAACTGGAAGTCCCTTCCCTGGCAATTCGCTGATGCATCCTCTCGCAATCGCACTCGTATAGTTGAATGCACGCACTTTTTCTTGGGAAAGGCGCAGCAGATTCGAGTACACTATGTCCTCGCCTGAACAATATGATCGCATTTGCACTATTTACAGAAGAATGGAAAAAGAATATGCCGACCTGAATAGGCAGTCATATTAACTCTTATTCCAGCCGAGTAGGCCATTTGAGTGCATCCTTGTTTCAAGTCTCCGACGGGAAAGAAGCATGTCGCGAAATTCGAATTATCTTTTTGAAGTTGCGCCAGCTTGGCCGGTTTATGCAGGGCTGGATCGATCATGTTCACGTTCACCGAGGTTGGCACTTTGTAGCCAGCCATCGTCAGAATTGTCTCCATGTTGGAATTCGGCATGTATGACTGGGAGCAGTCTTGGTAAGAAATTGGCACTGAAAGAACAATGCGCTCGTACGATTGCCTGTCGGAAAAATGAACGAAATCGTACGTCTCGGTTGAGTGGCGGTCGGCTGTGCCGGATCTGATTCGTGTTCTGAGAGGTCGGGATTTTGGGCTCTGTAGTCGCCGGTGTTGGCCAGACACAACTCTCCCCCCACCGGAGTGCCGTAGATGCCGCCGGTTAGCTCGAAGCAGCTCTTTTCCGGGTTTATCTTCGGCAAGTAGCCCCAGGTGACGTATCTGCTCACGGTGGGCCACTGCAATTCGAGACAGTCGCGAATCGATACTGGCACGTGGCCAAGACTTCTGATCTGCTCGCGGGTATATGTGGCAAGCTGAGGGCCTAAAAGAAGACGAATTACGGAGCGCACCTTTTGTGTGAAAAGATTTTTACCGGAATATTGGCTAAAGTCGACCATGAGCTTTATGTGAACGCAGGCAAGATTACATCCTGGGACCTGAGCGACGGGGTTAGAAGCGCATGACGCTTCTTCGGGTGGAAAAGTGACGTAGGAGCTCAAGAACTGAGCTACCGTAGCTCGCAAGCCGGCGTCGCTGATGCCAATCAAACTGCACTTGTAGCAATTGAACGCTGCAAAATAATTGGTTGATCACAAATATGTCATGTTGTTACTTTTGGCAAGTACCACTAGAAACTTGGACGGTTGACAATAGTAGGAGGAGGAAGATCGATAGACTCATCTCTGCGCGATTGAATTCGAAGACTGAGTGACTGATGCGGCCAAGAAGTGTGTTGTTGCCGTTTCTGGCTCGCTGTTGCCACAGTATCCTAGCACCACTTCGAGAACGATTCTCTCTGATGACAATGGTGTCAAGCCGTGAGCATGCATGACCGAATTATTGATATTTCGACAGGCGCCAAGAACCAATTGCGCCTTAAATCGTTCATACGCCGAGTGCCATGCAACGTATTTCTACAGATTGCTGACTCATTTTCACCAAAGTCGCATAAATTATGCACACGTGCTGACATCGCAACGAAAATCAACCCGTGTCCCTTCGTCGATCTTCAAGAGCTCCTGCTTCGAACTCAAACACCACAGTTCTGCACTCTCTGGACACGTCACTCGAGTCTTGCGCAAACATGCCGCAACATCGCTACAGCAGCACAAAAAGTCGCTCAACTCACATCCTTGCTTTACTGCGCACGAGCAGCAGAAGTTTCAGTAATGATTCATTGCTTTGCTCGCACATTTTTCTTCTTGTTCTTTACGTTAGAGCGATTGACGAGGGGGCAAGTTTACTGCCCATCCGGTCGTCAACCGTACGTCTCGAATGGCGGGGCAAGACCGTGTTCATACACGGACAATCTCACCACCGGCTGCCCGACGGGTTCGACGTGCGAGTTCGTTCCGACGAACAATCCTGCCTTTGGACGACTTTGCTGCTTAACCGGCTCAACCGGACGCGTTCGTACGAAATTTCACACTACTCTTCTGTCCTTACTCGCGGCAGAGTGGTTAGCTTTCAGAGTGCGC
>NIUQ01000572.1:0-45556 GCA_002796945.1 Plectus sambesii | reverse complement strand
GCTGCTAGCTAGTCGTGGGCAGATGAAAACAATGTGTACTACATTGTCAAAGTTAAGGGGGAACTAGAATTTCTTTTTAACCAATGCGATAGAGACAGCTTGGAGGGGCGTCAACTGTCTATTCTGCTCGCGAACAGAAGATGGACAATCAACTGAAAAATGCACAAACGGCAATAGGGAGTTTTGCGGATGACTAAACGGATATTTGCTTAGTGGATGTACCCTAATTTTTGTCGCCATGTATTATCAGGCACTTTTAAAAAATAACAAAATATTGCGCACATATTTTGACCGCGAACAGAAAGGACGGTCTGCGCGCGTCCGCGCTGTCTTTTCTGCAACATTTAGGGGCGGGACTGTACTTGAAGCAACGGTATCATAATGTTGATCCGTAGTCGGTACGTTAAAAATGGATGAAAGAATGTAAAGCGTTCGTTCCGCCAGCGATCAACTGTGAAGAGACTTTTGGAACCAAGAAACACGAAAGCCTCCAGATTTCTACCAACTATCAAGATAACAGCAATTACTGAACACATCCATTCTTCGTTTCTCAATCTTTCTCCGCGACTCAATACATCTGCGACAAATGTAAATTGTCACTGAGAACAATTGAGAATTTTGCTTAATGACTATTAATTCTCCCCTTTTTTCATACGACAACTTAGAGAACCTCAGCCGCTCAGATTCGTGATCACATGTGCGCACGCCACCCGATTCCCCACATGACAAAGTAGTTTTGCGCTTACTTTTGCATAATGAAAGATCTCAAAATGTACTCACCTAGCCATTCGGTCAAAGCTTCTGACCAGTTCGTCGATTAGAGCCATATCGATCTATGGAAAATAGCCCAACAAGAGCAGTGGTGCATAGAAGATAGTGGCGAAATGAGAGAAACGGTCGAGCAAACGAGGATGGAAATGCCGCCCTCTGATTTGACGCGGTCGAATCAACTTGAAAGGACGCCTTTCTATCGTTCTGTTGGTCCGCCTTTATTGTGTTTAGCAATGCAAGCGGGGGTTTCGTTTTAGTGCCCGACGAACGCCGAAATTTAGTTTTCGCTCTTTGCGCAATGACTGAATGACGGCACGGCCTCTTTCTCTCTCAGCCAGACGGCGCCATGATTCAATTTAGTCATTAACGAATGAGCACGAAAGATGACCGTAGATGTGACATAGCTACTGATTGACCGTTGGCATTGCTGCTACGTGATGGTGCACAAATATCTCCCCCTTGCCGCCTTCTCACTTTCGGATCTGATAAATTCTAGATAGAGTAAGTCGGTTTGAATCTCATAATTATCCAATACAAATGTGACGTTGATCGCCAGAATACTAAAGATGACATAATCTTGTGTGGTCGTTCGAATCATTGTATATTTGAATAATTTTTGGTCGAATTTCACGAACTTCCCTCGGAACAGCCCCCTTCCACCCCGGTGTTACTTAAACAACGTAGCACAGCTAAAACGACCGCCTTTCTGCCCATACTCCATCAGCACGAGTAGATCCTCAAGCGTCAAAGACATTAACGGAAATGTACGGTATCATTTATTCAAGTAAATGTACTTGGATGATGTTTGGGCAGCTATTCATAGCGACGATGTGAGACATCGCATATGTTATTAATAGAACGGAAGGCGAAGTGAGATGGGTGGGGAGAGGGGAGAGTGGCGATCGTCAACGACACTTGACGAGAGGTTATCCGGGAAAGAGACTAAGAGCTGCTAGCCAGACGGAGAAGGTTCCCAAAGCTGAATGCTGTCTCACTACGCATCGCAGCCATTGATGCAACTAGGATGTACGAGTGAACAATAGCATTCGTGGTACATTTTGCACATCTCTGAGATATGTGCGTCTATGACGCTAAATTTGGCCACGTAAACTCCATAAAACGGTTTCAACTGCCACATTCAAACTCCCGCGCCTGCATCGCAACTCGCATGTTATTATTGGTTTTTTTAATTTCCACTGGCTTAATGGGAAATCTTCATCTGTTGCGACGCCAACTACGTGTACCTCAGTCGGCCATTATTGACTAACTTTGAGGAGTTTACGAAGGAGAGAATATAAACGTGGCACTATCGACCTATTCTAAGCCCTGAAGCCGCTATAGAAGAGAATAATGGGTCTTCGCTTTGCTGCTTCGTCAGTATTTATGCTGGCATTATTTATCAATGTCGGGCGGGGGAGTTGAAATTATCCTAAAGATTTACAATTCCATGCATGACAGCACGTTCATACGGTCAAGATATTAAATCGTGTATTTGTAATCACGGTGACGTACAGTGCACCTTAAAAATACATCAGACAGTCTAATCGAAACCAGATTGAGTGGCGAATTGTGGACCGACGTGCCAACACCGCCAAGTGATGGATTTTTCTCTTAAACTGCAACAGAAAGCTGAACGTTGTTCTACCTTTTGATTATTGGGCCTCATTTATTTAGTTTTTCAAGTTATGAGATTTCTTTAAAAATTGAGTTAGATAAAATAAAGACAATGACCAAAATGGAAATATGTGTCATAAAATAGGTATATCTGTACGCAATAGGTTGTAGCAGTCGCCTCCTGCTCACACACTGAATGATAAGTTGAATGTCTTAGAGATGCAGACGCAGATATGAGCTTATTTATTTGACGCATGCTAGAAAACTGGCAAAAGAGGATATGCATTAGGGTAGTAATCGCTATAGTTGATCACCTATATTTTATTGAACTTCAAAACAGTCGACTGAGATCACTATACGCTCCTTGTATTGCAATCGTTAAACTGAAACGTCAACGCTGGTCGGTACAGCACTAATTTTGCTAATGAATGTAATTGCTACTTTGTATCGTGCGCAGCGTGGTTGCTGCTACAGAACCGAGCGCTTACATTCTAATGAGGCGGGCGTGGAACAATTCGAATGATATATGCATTCGAAATTCTGATGGGGCTTACGTATTCGATTTATCGATCGTGAGGCTTACCCATGGGGACGCGTGACATCACTACAGCCGTAAACATCTCGGCAACAGCAACTGCCGAGCCTGAGTCAAAGCCCTATTGATTACGGCTCACAGCTATAAAACAACAACGCCCGCAGCGAAAACGCTTAGTTGAGTTCCGACTACTAGTGAAACTGCTGTGTTTTTAACGTCATTGACCCCAGATAACGATCTCGAGAGAAAAAGATGAACGTCCTAGCGAATGCGAGTAAGAGTGTTAGCTTGATTGTGTGAAATTGTCATGTTCGAAATGTGAAGTAATGAAAGGTGATCATGTTTACTATTCAGTTGTCCATATCCAGCGGAAGGCTCATATAGTGTATCTTTGGCCGTAATTCGTCATCTTTGCGCTAAAGTCCATGACTTTCTTATTCAATTTCATCGACGTTGCGCGTTTGGATTGAATGTGAAGATGAAAATGTGGATTGTGACGTGACGAAATAGAAAGCAAAGTGAGGATTTGGGACACAAGTTGGTATATTTGACGGTCATGCCAAAAGTGCGATCCAATTATCCTTCCTATTTTACCGGCAACAGGTCTGCCGCAATCTTACATTGCCTCATCGATGAAACGCTTGGAAGTATTGAAAAGCGGTCTTTCGTTGTAGTTTCAAAAGCTCATCAGAAGAACGAGCTGGAATTCGACAAAGTCACTCATAAGGAACTGCCCCACTCCGCTGATGACTACGGAAAGAAGCAGGACAAACATATGAAGCCGCACTGCAATACCGCGAGCGATAAGCCATCTGGTACTTTTTGTTTACATCTAACAATTATGTACTATTATAGAGCTGTTTTCAGGCGGGAAATTTGACGACGAAGGATACAAACCAAGTGGTGGCTTCATGAATGGAATATGACATGACATTCGAGGTCAAAGTCTCGCCTTGCGCTGTAAATAAGCGCCGAGTTAAAATTATTTGTACTGCGCCCATCTTTGAGCCTTGTAGAATCACTGCAGAGTATAATATTCTACCAATTCGCTTGTGTACTCGTACAATGTATGTGTAAGTGACTATTTAAAAATGTGGCATAAAATGACAAAATGTGAGCCCATCTTTATACGCTTGCGCGGATCCGCGCGTTTTCTTGCAAAATATATATTACGGTGAGAATGAACGTGATACTGTAGAACAGTTGAACGCAACGCGAATCTCGTAACGCATGGTTAGCAATTGAATGACAACTTCAGCGTACACGTTAGCATGTTTTGTGCCATCCACCGTTTCACCCAGTTCTTTCAGTGGGGCGAGAAAAAACCAAAGTTCTTTCGGGTGCCCAGGCGTGTACCGCATGTTTTTGTGTCTAGGATTGCGTAAAGTTGCCCCTTATACATTCAATATCCTTTCAATAGAACGTAGCACATCACGTCATCATTCGCTTGAAAGAGGACGAAAAATCCGATGCAAATAAAGGAGAACAAAAACGAACGCGACAAAGAATGTGAAATAGCAGCGGCAACGCAAACGCAAGGCGGGAACACACAAGGACGAGAACTATACATAAGATACTGAAAGATGACAACTGCCGACAGCGACTCCACCTAATCACGGCATGTTACATATTAATAAAGACGGTGCAGATACTGACAGTGACGAGATGATGAAGCGACCAGGGGGGTTTAGTCCTCGCACCACGCGTTCTCCTTGCGGATCTGAAAAGAGCGAGTAATTTAATATTCATTAAATTATCTTATCACTGGTTGCGGATATCATCAGTGATCTTACCATCTTGGCTGTTTAGTTTCGAAAAGATCACGAAGAATAGCAATTGCAATAATTTCCGCGCTAATAAAATTTACCGACGATATTCGTGCGAGGGCCTAACCAGCGACGGCTATGCAAACCGCTCTATCGTCAGAATTCTTCAATCAACAACCAAGGTCCACAGAGAATACTGTAGAATGCCAACTTATCTTTAGCACGAGTAATGTCAAGAAAAATCTCAGGGGGGATAGTTTTCCTGCTACTGACGAAGAAAGTTTGAGAGTATTTTCTCGATACATGACGTCATTCTACAACAATAGTTTTGCAATTTAACTCGGCGCCCTTCGACACTTTGCAATTAAAGGCAAATGCGAAAAACACTTCGTAGAGCGAAGCAAAGGTTCATAGCTACAACCGTCTCATACGATCGATCCCGAAGGGCGCAATTCATTCAAATATTAAAAATTGAACGCACTTGCTCTTCCTCCTCGGGAGTGAAGTCGTTCTTGATGTTGAAAGTGCGTCTGATCTCCTCGGGGGTCTTTCCCTTAATCATGTTAGCGACCGTCTTGCAAGTGACGTCCAGCAGGCCTTTGATGTCCAGGTAGTTGGCGGCCTGAAAGTATATAAATAAGCAAACTTGACGTTGGAAAGGGCCAAAATGGAGTCCACGTAACGTATGCGGATATACGCCCGTTCATACGTTTGCACATTCAAAAGGTGGATGCGCTTGTGCTTGCCTCAGGTTCGTGTGAGAAAGTTGTGCAACATGGAAGTGCGATACACCGACCGCTTCATGATTAGCATGACAAATCATCATTGGCAAAGCACAATGCGCTAATAGAGTTAAACTGCGTGAAATGTACGACGATATTCGCATTGCTCGGTCGGCTGTCGCATCCTTGACAACGGGATTTTCGTTGCCAGGAATCGAACCCGAGCCTATTGGGGTGTTAGTCGCAAATCCTACCACTAGACCACAAGGCACCTTTAAATATATGGAGACGATACGCCCCATAAATCCGGAAATGTGACGCATGCGCGCACTTTGGCTATTTAACGAGGATAACAAGGGTCTTTCGATGACGATTAGATAGTCCGATAAGCCCAAAACGAACCCTTTTCGATATATTGGCTAAGCTCGATAAAACCCCCTTGGCTTAAACCGTGGTCTCAAGCCTAAGCATCGATAAGAGACGAATCTGCGAAACTCATGCCATTTACATAATTAGTTCACTTTCGCCACGATGCAAAGCACAAAAAACCTCCAGAGGACATGATGCATATCGTCAACAACAACTTATTTCTAAGCCGCGCTACGCGGAAGAATCAAGCTACAAAAAGAACAATATATAATAAGACGCTGACCAGAATGAGCTCGAAAAGAGTGCCCTGATCGACTTTGAGGAACTCGGCGTCCCAGCTGGGGATATCGTCGGTGCGTTTCTCTTTGTTGTCGTCGTCTTCCGCCGGCGGAGGATCCTCTTTGTGGTACTGGCACCACTGAATCACCTGAAAAGAATTTCTTTCCTTTGCGATCATTTGACGTTGGTAGGGAAAGTGGTTTCACGTGAGGTTTGTCAATGTCAATACAGCGAAATGTCGACATCGGTCATATTTCGATGTTGATATTTTCTAGATAGCAGTAACATGATATAGTCAAAATTTCTTCGCGAGGAAGAAATCGAGAAAAGGAATACCGTAGCGCGCTAAATAGTGGAAAGTAAATTGAGCACGAATCGTTGCGAAAGTTATTGTTTTATGTAAAACGTAGGCTAAGAAATCCAGTTAAAACTGCCAAAAATTTCTGAATTTCCTTCATCGAATTAAAGAAACAATCAATTACAGCGTAATGAATGTCATCTTGGACAGTTACTGAAATATTTTGGAAGTAATTCGAAAGATTCGGCTGTAAATACTCGTCGGCGACTGTTTCCTCTGGTTGTGTTACGAATTGCGACTGGAATTCGTTACGTTAGCAAAATATAGCTGCTTCTCTCTAGTTAAATTAGCTGTAAGAGTTGAATAATATTCTAGCAGACATAAAATTCTGTTTACATGCTTAACAGAATGCTACGATAGGCGTATTATAATTTACAAGTTTATCGTTCTTCGAGCAAACTTTAAATTTCGCGTATTAACCTTATCGTAACGAGACCGAGACATTCATTACGTCTTCCTAATCGAAAAATTTTGACTATATATCGAGAGTCGACTGTACGCATAAATATGGTCGACTTTAAGAAACTAACAACGAGCGAGGTTGATATGTAGTCGGCGGCAACCCATCGACCATTAATCGCGCCTCCCACCATGCGTAAAAGGGGAAGGGTGGCAAGTAAACATAAAAAATAATAAAACAATAATTTTCAGATTATCTCTCGAGCATATGCTCATATTGACTTGGTGTAGGTGTTACGACCTCAGCATTGAAGCTGCGGCAGTAAGCGCAAACTGAAGCATATGTGCGGGCACAACGCAATTCCGATGCTTTAGCTTTCCCGCACTCGACCACCAGAATTATTGTCTGTAAAGCGTGGACTGACAGGTCACAGATTTACGACTCGCCGCGCGAGAGACGCTCTCCTCTATAGACCGGCTGAACACGCGGAAATATTCCAAGTCCAAAAGATGACTTGAACCTACGGAAAGAACTATATGTGATTCATACTGATTCATACTAAGCGACTCAAACCAAATGCAGAAGTTTCACGGGAAAGGAAAAGTGATTTCGCAATAATTACTGAGAAAAAGACACCCTGCACTATAAATATCGAAACAAAATCGCTCAGGTCGCAGTCGGGTCTTTAGAGGACGAGAAGACTATCTTCTTTCCTTTAATTATATAAAACTAAAAATAAAATGCAGCTTCGTGTCAGTATTATTTTCGTCGCTATTTTGGGAGCAACACTTGCTGCTTCTGGAAACCACAATTCTGGAAACCTCGTCGTCGTGGATATGTACGCGTATTGATTTGCAATGTCCATTATAACGATATTTATATCAAAGAACGGATGACCCCTTTCATTTTGATCAAATTTTTCATTCCTTTAGTCAAAAGAAGCGGTCGTTCACTTTGATGCACGCGTCACATTGGTCAAAATGAATCAATAACCTCTCGATAAAAAAATGACCGAAAGTGCACTTCAATCAGTTTTTATCGGTCATAGGTATGAACAACGCGCGCTCTAGTCGAACGTATCAATGAATTTTCGGTCATTTTGACTAGAGCGACCAATATTCACTTTGTTCATAGCTATAAATGTCCCACCCATTATCAGTTTGTCGATTTTAACCGTTGTCCTATTTTTGGGCCGCCAAAAGCGGTTCCAAACTTCTAGCATCCGCGTCTATTTCATCCTGTTGGTTTCCACTAAAGTATATGTGTTCAACACTGAACAAATAACAACCTAACTGTAATATGGGACGCGGATTTCAGTGGAAACACTGATTTTCTCATCCGACTCTAATTTCAAGGGCTATTCTTTGCGAGACCAAATCGCCTTTTCTTGTTACTGACCAAGAATTTTTGGCAATAAAGTGATATTCGTTTATAACGGCACTTAGGAGACTGACCAAAATTATACGTACAAGCGATACCGGTATAAAATAATTCTGTTGTAGCTGAAATACTTTAGTCCTGTTTCAGCTCGAGAACTACTCTAAGTTTCAAACTATTTGCATTTTCAGGGATACATTTAACAAGACTCTCGAAACGTACATGACAATATGGATAATAGTTGCTGTTGTTTTATTTATTTATATGATAGTCGGGGTTGTCATCGCTCTTGTTGGCTACAAAAAGTGGGACTGGAGTATAATAGCTACCGTTCTCGTCCTTCTCTTCGGCCCCTTCGGCCTTTGCTGCGCACTGGCGATGGATACTCGCACGCAAGAAAGAGCAAAGGCTGGATACTATCCAGGACAAGCCCTGCCCACTTGAAACGCTAGCTTTTCAATCGCCGCTAGGATATATCAAGCTCTTCATTTGAACTATTCCAGTTATGGACATCTCGTTGCACAGTAATTGTTGATGTGATGTTCGGGAGAATGAAATTGTTTCAAAATCGTTTGATACCGTGCAAATAAAAGAGCGTGTCCGTTACAGAGCTAAATTTATCCTATTTAAAACGCTATAAAAAATACTACCGCTCGCGCATTATCGTACCCTATTTGGAGGAGATAACCTAAACACGATATTTGACATGGATATACTTGAATCGCGCAAACTACTCAATGCTTGCGCGCTGCCAAAGCAATCAAGGAAATAATATCCACTGACGAACATTCAGATCGTTGCCTGTTGGATGCGTTTCATAGTGCGTAGCATTTGCTGTCCAACACCTGCAGCATTTACGCATGAATATGATCGGCGTTATGAAGCTAACAAAGAGCGAGATTGATAAGTAGTCGGTGGCAACCCACCGACCATTAATCGTGCCTCCCGCCAGGCGTCCAGACACGATAGTCATCAAGGAAACTAGTTTTGTCGGATTTCGTAAGAAAAGTTTTGTAGGGTAAGCTTTTTTTGCAGTCTGTTCGATGTGGAGAAGTTATCGAGATTAAAAAGGCAGTTCCACTGGAAAGGGAAAGACCACTAAGAAAGCAGATCATTCAATGGCTCGAAACTGATAATCAAAAACGTTTGAATGTAATATTCAATTTTTTGAAAAAATCGATGAATTTTAGCGTAATCAGTGACATGAAATTTTATAAAGTATTAGAATACAAAATGTGCCAGGATATTTCAATACCTGCAGAACATGCTGTTTGACATCTGCATCCAAGGCATCCAGTTATGCTCAAAATTATCGGCTGAGTCAACAAAACCTTGCGCGGTTTCAATGAGCAATTTTTGACTGATTCCGACTATTCAAATGTACCGATTAATGATCTCTTTTCACGAATAAGTACCGGATGTGAGTACTCCGTGATAGAAATTTCTGTATCATAGATCAAACGCTGAATGTCAAAATAAAATTGTTATTCGCGAGATAACGCGCGCTACTTCCAAGAAGTAGTGGACGTAGGAGGCGACTATGACGAACTGATAACGAGTCCCCCGTCCTGTGTTTGTGTCGCTTATCAAAGTGATTCATGTCAAACAGAGCGTAGGAGTTATATGCTACACAAGCGATTTCGCAAAAGTTACTTTGAACAAGACAGCCTATACTATAAATATCAAAACAAAGTCACTCAGATCGCAGTCGAGTCATTTGAAGAGACGAAGCCTACCTTCTTTTGTTTAACTGTCTAAAACTATAGATAAGATGCAGCTTCGTGTCGGTATTATTTTCGTCGCTTTTCTGGGAGCAACACTTGCTGCTTTTGGAAACGACACCGACACTTCTGGAAATCTCATCGATACGTCTGAAACCGTCACTGACACGCCTGAAAACCTAATCGACACGCCTGAGAACCTAACCGACACGCCTGAAAACCTAATCGACACGTCTGAGAACCTAATCGACACTTCTGGAAACCTAACAGAAACTTATGGAGAACTCACCAACAGTTCTGGAAACCACATCGAAATTTCTGGAAACAACACTTCTGGAAACCAAACCGACGTAGATGTGTACGCGATTTTTACAGTATCCCCTTTAACGTGCATTTAAACCTATAAACGGATGATCCTTTCCATTTTAATCACATCTTTATTCCTCTAGTCAAAGCTAACGGTCGTTCATAGCTATAAGTGTACCTTTATCAGCCTCCCGTTTTTTGGACTTGCCAAAATACTTAGGGAGCTAGCCAAAATTATTGGTGTAAGCGAAAATGGTATGAACGAATTCTATTACAATTGAAAATTGTTCGTATTATTCCAGCTTGAGAACCGCTCAATGTTTTTACTTATTTGCTCTTTTTTAGGAATCAATTGGCAGCGGGATTCTCGACGATCATGATAATATGTGGTGTTATTCCACTTATCTATTTGATAGTATGTATTGTCGTCGCTCTGGTTGGGTACAAAAAGTGGGATTGGACTGTACTAGCCGCCGTTCTCGTCATCGTCTTTGGCCCCTTCGGTGTTTGCTGCGCACTGGCGATGAATAAACGCACGCAGAGAAGAGCAAAGACTGGATACTATGCAGGACACGCCAGGCCTACTTGAATCGCTGGCTTTTCAATCGCCGCTAGTGTACATCAATCTCCTCGTTGAACTCTGTTTGTTACTGACATCTCGTTGTACAATAATTTTTGAGATGATATTCGACGGAATGATACTGTTTTGAACTTGTTTGATAAAATCCACGTGAAAAAACATGCCCTCTATCAATCTTAATTTACCGTAATTCAAACGCAATAACGTATATTGCCGTTCGCGCACTACCGTACCCTATTTTGAGGAGAATAGCTAAACACGATATTTGGCGTGGGCGCACTGTAACCGCGCAAACTGTTCAATGATTGCGCGTTGCCAAAGTAATCAAGCAAATAATATCTGCTGACAAACCGCGTGCTCCTCACTGGAAGAATCACATTCACTTCGACCCCGCTGTCGGTCGAAAGCGTCCTAGCCAGGATGTGCTAGACCGCTTTAGACGACTCAACAACGGTTTATGGATTCGTGCCGTACCCGACAAGCACACTAGGTCCGAATCCCGATGTTTGTGTCGCTTATCAAAGAGATTTATCAGTGATTCATACTGATTCATTCAAAGTGACTCATATCGCTGTAATTAGTCAGTAACAAGAAAGTGAAGTGCTGGTCCTGTAGCGATAAAGATCAACAGTGTAAAAGTAGCAGTGAACATGTTCAAATAAGTTTTCGATACTAAGCGTGTACAGTGTTCCCTGCGGCCCTTAGAAACTGATTGAAAAATTGCGATTGTGAGTGATTCACATTGATTCATTCGAAGTAATTCCTACTGAGTGCTGGAGTTATATGGTAAAGGACCGGTGATTTTGCAACGGTTACTAGGAAAAAGACAGCCTATACTATAAATATCTAAAATAAAGGTTCAGATCACAGTCGAGTCATTTCAAGAGGCGAAGACCACCCTCTTTCTTTTAATTATATAAAACAGAAAATAAAATGCAGCTTCGTGTCGTTATTGCTATCATGGTGTTTCTGGGAGCAACACTTGCTGCTCAAAAGATCGGAGATTTCAACGAGAATGCGTACGCGATATTGTTTTGTAATGTCCAAATTTACGTGTATAATAAATCATTTAGCAAATATAAACAAAAGGAAGATGAGAATTCGCAATTCCGGAAGAAAAACAAGAAAGAATTACAGGGACGGAAATGATTGATTTTATTGTCAAAGCGGCATTTTTAGAATCACTTGAAAATTTTAGAATTTATGGGATTATCAGCCACAAATGGTGACCGGAACTTACACCCCACCAACCGTAACCCTTCCCTTGACGAGCGCTAAGATCAGTAAATGATTTTTACACTCACCGTGTGCGTTGGCTGTGACGCACATGGTGTGCATTGAAATCATTTACTGCATTTAATGCAATCAGGCAACTGTTTGAAATTGGTGGGGTGTAAGTTCCGGCCACGACAGTGGTGAAGCTTTCCTAGATAACTGGGTTAGTCCGTTGAAAAGTTATATTGCGCAAGTCAGACGATGGGCTGTAGCGAGTCCCAATCGATCGTCGAATTATTCTGAATTCTACCGATTTCACGGACTACTCTAACGACTTATAATTTATTTGCTCAAATAGATTTGTTGTAATTTCGGATAAATTTTGCAGCAACGCCATTAACAACCTACACAAACAGGGCTTGCTAAATGGTGGTCAAAACCCTAAAGACGTTCCTAATATGGAAGATTTCTCGAAAGAAGTCGAAAAAAATCGCAAGATAAATCAGTAAGAATAAGAACTTAACCCTCACATATTTATTAATTGTTCTCATAGTTGCGCTCCGGTGAAGTCGAAATTCAGCCATGTATAATCAGCTAATTAAACCTATGAACGGACGACCCCGTTCATTTTTACCAAATTTTTCACTCCTCTAATCAAATAGCAGTCGTTCATTTCGACGCACGCGTCACTTTGGTCAAAATAAATCAATACCATTTCGATAAAAGAGAATTCAATAAGTCAACCAATTAATCTGAAAGTTAGCTTCAATCACTTTTTCGGTCAAACAGCGTGCGAAAGAGAAGACCAACGAAGAGCGCACTTCAGTCATACGTCTAAACTAATTCTCGCTCATTTCGATCAAAGCAACCAAACGATGTCTACTTAATTCATAGCTTTATATATGACTTAGTCAATCTGCCCTTTTTTAACTTTCGCCCTATGTTTTGGCCGCCAAAAGCGGCCCTAAACTAACAGCATCCATGTTTGTCCCACCCTGCCGGTTTCCATTAAAGAGTATGTACTGTCTCTTGTGGCTGATGAAGAAATTTTGGTAATACAGTGAAATACGTTTTAACGATACTTGACGGACTAGCCAAAATTACCAGTATGAGCAAAATACCGGTTTAACCTAATTCTGCTGTATTTGAAATACTTTAGTCCTGTTTCAACTCGAGAACCACTCAATGTTCTAAACTATTCGCTTATTTTCAGAAATCAACATGACAGTTATGCCGAAAGGGCCACGACATGGGCAGTAATATGGGGAATAATAATAATAATACTTTATATTGCTGTTCCACTTACTTATTTGATAATCTGGGTTGTCGTCGCTCTTGTTGGCTACCACAAGTGGGACTGGACTGTACTAGCCACCGTTCTCGTCCTTCTCTTGGGCCCCATCGGCCTTATCTTTGCACTGATGATGAAAACTCGAACGCAAGAAAGAGAAATGGGTGGATACTATGCAGGACAGGCGCGGCCCACTTGAAACGCTGGCTTTTTCGTTACCACTAGTGTGCATCAATCTCCTCATTTGAACAATTGTGGTTATTGACATTGCGTTGTACAATAATTTTTGAGATGATATTCGAAATGAAATTGTTTTGAAGTTGTTCAATAAAAACCAAGGAAAAAAGATGTCCGCTATCGAGCTAAATTTACCGTAACTCAAACGCTATTAAGTATACCGCCGTTCGCGCATTACCGTACCCTATTTTGAGGAGATAACCTAAACACAATAGTCGGCGTAGATGCACTTTAACCACGCAAACTATGTAATGATTGTGCGCTGCCAGAGCAATCAAGCAAATAATATCCGTTGACGAACATTCATATCGTCTTATGTTGGATGCGTTCAACAGTGCGCAGCGTTTGCTGTCCAACAGCAGGAATGTCGAGGCATTGCGCGCATTCCTAACTGGGAAAATCACATTCGCTTTACCTCCGCTTTAGACGACTCAACAACGGTTTATGGGTTCACACCGTGCTCAACAAATACATCAAGATCGCAATTCCTATGTTTGTGTCGCTTATCAAAGATACTTACAGTCAACACCGGCCATAGCGCCACCCTCGGGACCGGAAAAAAAAGTGTGTCGCTATGGACTTCTATAGTATGCCGGTTTTCGTTGCGGCCCAGTTTTTATAAATGAATACTGTATTAATGCCTCCAAAAATGAGTGTTTTACACCGTACGGTACAATACTTTACAACTAGATTGATTCTGAAGCCACTTAAATGTTCTACAGACAGTAAAACCTCTGTACAGGCAGGGTAAGCGACAGCCAGATGAACTGACATACCAGAGAGAAAGACAGTTTTGGCGCGGTTCGCCTTTTGTAATTGCCTCTATTAGACAGTTACGGCGAGAGAAAAAGGAAAAATATGGCTAATTAGCTGGCTGTCGCTATGGCAGGTGTTGTAAACATGTCAAAGGTGGTACTCAGGACCGACTCAATGTGTCGCTATGGCCGATGTTGACGCTATGGCCGATTAACTGCCTGTACAAAACATAGTACACATTTTCGGGACCGGAGAAAAGTGTCGCAATGGCCGATGTGTCGCTATGACCGGTGTCGCTATGGACGACGTTGCTGTATAAGTGTGTCATACAGATTCATTCAAAGTGACTCATATCGCCGTAATGAGTCTTTAACAAGATATTGAAGTATTGTTCTTGTAGCGACAAAGCTCAACAGTGTAAAAATAGCAGCGAACATGCTCAAATAAGTTTTAGATACTACGTGTGTTACGGTGTTCACTTCGGCCCTTAGTTCCAGATTAAAAAATTACGACTATAAGTGATTCATACTGATTCATTCTGATTCATTCTTTGCGTTTCATACTGGACATAAAAGTTACCTGGAAAACGACAGCCTATACGATAAATATCATGATAAAATCGTTCAGATTGCAGTCAGGTCATTTGAAGAGACGAAGACTACCTTCTCTCCTTTAACTAAACAAAACTGAATATATAATGCAGCTTCGTGTGTGTATTATTTTCGTCGCGTTTCTGGGAACAACATTTGCTGCTCAAATTTTCGGAGGCTCCAACGAGAATGCGTACGCGATATTGTTTTGTAATGTCCAAATTTACGTGTATAATATATCATTTAACAAATATAAACTAAAGAAAGATCAGTATTCGCAATTCCGCAAGAAAACAAAGCCAGAATTTCGAGTACAGAAATAATTGATTATGGTGTCATAGCGGCATTTTAGAATCACTTGAAAATTATAGGATTTTTGGGATCAACAACAACAAATAGATTAGAGAAATCTACGTGTAGATTTTGCGTGGATCGCAGAGCAGTAAATTTGTGTTCTTCAATTAGCTCAAATGATTTTAGTATTATATAATTTCCTATTCCTTTCGAACGGCCTCAATCATTCGTACCGCACTTGATGGCTGCAGTGTCATTAAGCACCGTAATTAATGATCGGGTCTTGACACTTTTTAGACAGATTGCGTCAGAGCGTTTGCGTAGAAGCGTGTACAGTAAACTTTCTTAGACAATTGGGTTAGTCCGTTGAAAAGTTATATTGCGCAAGTCAGATGATGGAGTGTAGCAGTCTCAATTGATCGTGTAATTGTTCTGTCTTTAACCAATTTCACTGACTACTCTAGCGATTTATAATTTGTTTGTTCAAATAGATATGTTGTAATTTCGGATAAATTTTGCAGCAACGCCTATAACAACCTACACCACCAGGGCTCGATGAATGGCGGTCTAAACCATACAGAACAGCATAATATCGGAAATGATACGAAAGGAAACAATAACTATTGCAAGGAAATAATGTAAGAATAAGAACTATACCCTAACATATTTATTAATTGGTCCCACAGGTGTGCTCCGGCGAAGTCAAATTCCAGTCATGTTTATTCAGCTCATTTATACCTATAAAAGGATTACCCCGTTCATTTCTACCAAATTTTTCATTCCTCTAATCACAAAAACAGTCATTGATTTTGCCGCACGCGTCACTTAGGTCAAAATAATTCAATACCATTTCGATAAAAAAGATTTCAATAGATCGATAAATCAATCTGAAAGTTAACTTCAATCACTTTTTTCGGTCAAACAGCGTGCGAAAGAGAAGACCAACGAAGAGCGCACTTCAGTCAGACTTGTAAACAAATTCTCGCTCATTTTGACCAAAGCAACCAAACGATGTTCACTTTGGTCATAGCTATATATATATATATGACATTATCAATCAGCCATTTTTAACTTTCGCCCTATGTTTTGGCCGCCAAAAGCGGCCCCAAACTACTAGCATCCATATTTGTCCCACCCTGTTGGTTTCCACTAAAGTGTATGTACTGTCCGTTGAAATATAGATATAACGATTATCTGAAACGTAGATTTCAAAAGATACTTTAACTTTCTCAACCTAAACTCATTTTAAAGAGAATTCGTTGCGAGACCAGTTCACCTTTTTCTTGTGACCAAAGAAGAAATTTTGGCAATACAGTGAAATACGTTTATAACGGTACTTGAGGGACTAGCCAAAATTATCAGTATGAGCAAAATACCGATTTAACCTAATTCTGCTGTATTTGAAATACTTTATTCCTGTTTCAACTCGAGAACTACTCAATGTTTTGAACTATTTGCTTATTTTCAGAAATGCATATAACAGGGATATGGCAAAGTTCGCGATAACAACGATAATAATTGCTGCTGTTTTAATTGTTTCTGCGATAAGCTGGGTTGTCGTCGGTCTTACTGGCTACCACAAGTGGAACTGGACTGCACTAGCTACTCTTCTCGTCTTCCTCTTCGGCCCCTTCGGCTTTTGCTGCGCAATTGCGATGGGTACTCGCGGGCAGAAAAGAGCAAAGATTGGATACTATCCAGGACAAGCCAGGCCCACTTGAAACGCTGGCTTTTCAATCGCCGCTAGTGTACATCAATCTCTTCATTTGAACTATGTTCGTTATTGACATCTCGTTGTACAATAATTTTTCATTTGATATTCGGTGGAACGATACTGTTTTGAAATAATTCGATAAAATTCAAGTGAAAAAAGTGTCCGCTATCGAACTAAATTTACAGTAATCCAAACGCTATATCGCATACTGCCGTTCGCGCATTACCGTACCCTATTTTGAGAAGATTCCCTAACAATGTTTGGCTTGGGTGCACCTTATTCACACTAACTGTTCAATGATTGTGCGTTGCTAAAGCACTCAAGCAAACACTATCTGCTGACGAACCGCGTGTTCCTCACTCACTGGAACAATCACATTCGCTTCGACCCCGTTGTCAGTCGAAAGCGCCCTAGCCAGGATGTGCTCGATCGCTTTAGACGACTCAACAACGGTTTATGGGTTCGCGCCGTACCCGACAAGCACACCCAGACCTCGATTCTTATGTTTCTGTCGCTTATCAAAGAGATTTGTAAGTGTGTCATACTGTTTCATTCAAAGTGATTCATATCATCATAATTTCTTAGTCAATAACAAGAAAATGAAGTACTGATCTTGCAGCGATAAAATTAATAGTGCGAACGCTTCAGAGAATGTGTTCAATTTAGTCGTACAAGGACTACACGCCTCACTTGTCAAGATTGCGCTACAACACGCCATACACGCATGCACAGCATACTGTAAAAAGCCAACGCATGCGCGCGTGGCGTGTTGTAACGCAATCCGCGAAGAGTGGTGTACTGGTTTTGTATGGCATATCGTCCTTGTACGCAATTTAGTTTTCGATGCTTAGGGTGTTGCAGTGTTCCCCTCGGACCAGAGAGAGTGATTAACGAATTACGAATATAGATGATTCATACAAAGCGTTAGAGATCCCTGCTAAAAAACAAGTGTTTTTGCTTTGATTACTTGGGAAATGACACCGTATGCGATAAATATCGCAATAAATAGCGTTAAGATCGCGGACGGGACGCGAAGACTACTTTCTCTCCTACAACTATGTAAAACTGAAATTAAAATGCAGCTTCATGTCAGTATTATTTTTTTCGCTATTCTGGGAGAAACCCTTGCCGCTTCACTTGCTGACGAACTCAACGATGAGGATATGTACGCGATTTTGTTAACATATTCTCACTGTTATGTGCATTTATACCGAGGAACGAATGATCCCTTTCATTTTGACCAAATTATTCATTCCTCTAGTCAAAATAAACAGCTGTTCATATTGACGCACGCGGTACGTTGGTCAAAAATAGTCGATAATCGTTCGATTCAAACAAATGACCGAGACTTCACTTCAATCATTTCTTCGGTCAGACAGCGCGCGCTCCAGTCAAACGTATAAATGGATTGTTGCTCATTTTGACCAAAGCAATGTCCACGTTGGTCATCGCTATGCATGAACCTCTGTCCTAGGTTTTAACCCAGGGCTCGGAGTGAAAAATTTTGAATAAAAGGACAGTGTCCAAAAGACCCAAATATCTGTTTAAAAGTTCAAAACAGATATTTGGGTCTTTTCGAAAATGTCCTTTTTTTCTGCGTCAAAATTTTTCTTTTTTTAGAAATTTGGCCTTTCTATCAAAAAAGGACATTCGTTGAAAAAAGGACAAATCTTTTAAAAAAGGACAATTCCGACCCCTGTTTTAACCGCTAAAGCGGTCCCGAACTACAAGCATCCATGTCTGTCCCACCCTATCGGTTTTCATTAAAGTATACGTGCTCTCCATTGAACATATAACAACCTAATGATAATCTGGGACGCGGATTTCAATGTGAACCTTGGTTTTCTCATCCGACTCTGAATTTAAGGGCTATTATTTGCGAGACCAAACTGCCTTTTTCTTGTTACTGATGAAGAGATTGTGGCAATACAATGAAATCTGTTTATAACGGTACTGAGAGGACTGGACAAAATTACTGGTAAAAGGGAAATTAGTATAAACGAATTCAACTTTAGTTCATGTGCTTTAGTCTTGTTCAAGCTTGAGAAACGCTCAATGTTTTTAATCGTTTGCTCGGTTTTAGGAAACACAGGATAACGGATGACGAAGCGACAGCCACAAGGCGATTTGTAACGGTTACGATAACAAGCGCTGTTATTTTACATATTGTTTTAATAGTCTGGATTTTTATCGCTCTTGTTGGCTACAACAAATAGGACTGCATTGTACCTGCCATCCTTCTCGTCATCGTCTTCTTTGGCCCTTCAGCCTTTGCTACGCACTAGTGCTGAAGACTCGAACGCAAGAAAGAGAAACGGGTGGAAACTATGTTCTAGAAGCTTATGCAGCGCGGTCCGCTTGAAACGTTGGCTTTTCAACCGCCGCTAGTATATATCAACCTCTTCATTCAAATTATTTTGGTTACTGATATCTCGTTGTACAATAACTTTTGGAACGATATTCGAGAGAACAAATTTTTATTGAAATCGTTTGATAATATCCACGTGAAAAATCATGTCCTTTAACAATCTTAGTTTACCGTAATTCAAACGCTATTACGAATACCGCCGTTCGCGCATTACCGCACCCTATTATGAGGAGATTAGCTAAACACGATATATGGCGTGGGCGCACTTCAACCGCGCAAACAATTCAATGATTGCACGTTGCAAAAGCAAACGAGCAAACATTATTCACTGACAAACATTCAGATCTTTGTCTGTTCGAAGCGTTCCACAGTGCGCCGCGTTTGCTGTCCAATAGCAGCAATGTCGAGGCATTGCGCGCATTCCTCATTGGGAGAATCGCATTCGCTTCGACCCCGCAGTCGGTCGAAAGCGCCCTAGCCAGGATGTGCTCGACCGCTTTAGGCGACTCAACAGCGGCTTATGGGTTCGCGCAGTGCCCAACAAGCACACCCAGATCTCAATTCCTATGCCATTATCGCTTATCAAAGAGATTTATAACTGATTCATATCATGATAATTTCTTGGACAAAAGCGAGAGAATAAAGTATTGGTCCTGTAGCGATAAGGATTAATAATGCGAACGCCTTAGATAACGTGCTCAACTAAATTTTCGATACTAAGCGTGTTACGGTGTTCTCTAAGGGCCTTTTGTAATTGATTAAGTCACTACGGCTATAAGTGATTCATAGAGATTAATTCAAAGTAGTTCATAATGAGTGTAGGAGTTCCGTGGAAAAGACAAGTGATTTTGCAATAGTTATTGGGAAAAAGACAGCTTATACTATAAATAACTAAATAAAATCGTTCAGATCGCAGTTGGGTCATTTGAAGAGACAAAGACTACCTTCTTTTATTTAACTGCCTAAAACTAAAAATAAAATGCAGCTTCGTGTGGGTGTTTTTTTGGTCGCTTTTCTGGGAGCAACACTTGCTGCTTTTGGAAATGATATCGACATTTCTGGAAACCTAACAGACACTTATGGAGAACTCACTAACAGTTCTGGAAACCACATCAACATATCTGGAAACTACACTTCTGGAAACCAAACCGTCGTAGATGTGTATGTGATTTTTTTGCAGTGTCCACTTTAGCGTGCATTTAAACATATGAACGGATGACCCCTTCCATTTTGACCATATTTTTCATTACTTTAGTCAAAAGAAACGGTCGCTCATTTTGATGCACACGTCACACAATTAAAAGGAATCAATAATCTTTCGATTAAAATAATGGTCAAAATTTCACTTCAATCACTTTTTCGGTGTATCAACAGCGCGCAAAAGAAAAGATTAACGGAGCGCGCGCTCCATTCAAACCTATAAAAAGATTCTCACTTATTTTGACAAATCGATCAATGTCCACTTTAGTTATAGCTATAAATGTCCGTTTATCAATTTGCCGTTTTTAACCATTGTCCTATTTTTGGCCGCCGAAAGTGGCTCCAAAAACTTCTAGCATTCACAAGTGTCCCACCCTATCAATTTCCATTAAAGTGTATGTGTTGTCTAATGAAAAGAGGACGACCTAGCAATTATCCGAGACGCAATTTCAATGAACACATTGGTTTTCTCACTCGACTCTGATTTTAAGGACAATACGTTGCGAGACAAAACCATCTTTTTCTTGTTACTTACGAAGAAATTTTGGCAATAAACTGATATTAGTTTACAACGGATCTTGAGGGACTAGCCAAAATTATCGGTATAAGCGAAACCGGTATAAACAATTTCTACTGTAGTTGAAATACTTTAGAATTGTACAAGCTTGAGAACTGCTCAATATAAATAATTATTTGCTCTTTTTTAGAGGAGAGTCTAAAGCGGATTTGGACGCGGAAGCCAAAACGTTCCGGATAATATCTTTAATAAGTGCTGTTATTGATATGATAATCTGGATTGTCATCGGTATTATTGGCTACAAAAAATGGGACTGGACTGTACTAGCCGCCGTTCTCGTCATGCTCTTTGGCCTCTTCGGCCTTTGCTGCGCAATGGCGATGGATACTCGCACGGAAAAAAGAGCAAAGGCGGAATACTATCCAGGACAAGCGCAGTCCACTTGAAACGCTAGCTTTTCAATCGCCGCTAGTATATATCAACCTCTTCATTTGAATTATGCTCGTTATTGGCATCTTGTTATACAATAACTTTGGGGACGATCTTCGAGAGAATAAAATTGTATTGAAATCATTCGATAAAATCCAAGTGAAAAAAGTGTCCGCTATCGAACTAAATTTACAGTAATCCAAACGCTATATCGCATACTGCCGTTCGCGCATTACCGTACCCTCTTTTGAGGAGATTCCCTAACAATGTTTGACTTGGGTGCACTTTATTCACACAAACTGTTCAATGATGGCGCGTTGCCATTTATTATCATTCGTTTATACCATTTCCACTTCTGTAAGGCCACTTTGCAAATCTAATCAGTTATTTCCAAATCAAATAGGATACTTTAAACTGGACAAAGAAAAGCATTTCAAATGATTTCAGATATCCGATTTAGTTTTGAAAGTGCCCTTATTGAAGTGAAAACGGTATATGAAAGTACAAAAAATGTTACTTACCCTATGCGTGGGTACGCCGAGCAGTCTGCTGTACAACTGGTGCCACTTGGGATCTTTGTCCTTTTGTCCCGCCAAGTGAAGCGGGACAGTCTTGGACGCCAGCTTGCTTCCAAGTCGTCCGATCGTCTTGCGGACAGCATTGATCGGTTGTCCTCCCACCTGTCCCTTGGTCAAAATGCGAATAAGTTCGAGCAGTTGGGGCCGGTCAGTGATGAGGTCGATCTTGTTGACGACGAGAATGCTGGGCACGTGCATGTGCCGGTGGAGGATGTGCAAAATGCGGTGGTGAATGTAATCGCCGGGCGCCGTGGCGTCAAACAACACCGCGATGACGTCAGCCTTCTCAACGGACGTCTCGGGGTCGGTGACCATTCGATGGTCGGGATCAATGCCAATGACATCCCTAGCACGCTGCCTGCTCACAATGCCGGGATTGTCGAGAATCACGAGCTGAGTGTTCCTGTCCGTCACCACGCCGGTCGTGGTCATTCTGGTGGTGTCGATCTTCGCGCTTACCGCCGACACGCTCGCTCCCACCAACTGATTCGTTAGCTCAGATTTTCCCGCGTTGGGGGCACCGAGGATTGCCAGTCGGAGGTACTTGGCGTCCGCCGGCGCCATTGGGTCGCGCTTCGTGGCGTTAAAATGTTCGCTGTTGCTCGTCGGAACCTTTCTGTCCATGTCTTCATCCATGTCAATCATCGCCGATGGAACACGGTTCCGGAGTGTTCGAAAGTGCGGCAGCAACACGGAGCAGTTACAGCTCCGCTTCAGGAGGAACGATAATGTCCCAGGATATGCCATTTCCACCTGCGCAATAGACAAACTTCTGTAGTATAGGCGATGGTAGAAATCGCTTAAAACGATATCGTAAATACACTCAATTTTTCCAATACAGACGATAAAAACATTTGAGCTACCTGCCGTGCGCAAATCAAATACGACGGGATCGAAAACTTATCGTTATCGACGACGATTTTCCGATATCGTAATATACGATTTATACCGTACTTTCACAAGTATACAAAAGTAATAGGTAATACAGCGGTTTCGAACCGCTTTTAAAAGAAAGCCACTCCTTTTCAATCACTTTTCTTCGTATAAACATTCATTAGTAGAGAAAAAGAGCAACACAGTCAATAGCTCATAGATCACCGAGATTTCTTAAAACGCGAGACGCTTGCGCATAAGAGGAGGACCTGAAAGGAGTGATTCAAGAAAGACGAATGAGAACGCGTTAAAGTGAAACTGCGGTAACCTCCAGGTGAAAGTAATACATCATATATGGACAATATGAACAGATATGATTTGCGAACAGCCTGTCATAAGCAGATGAATAATTAGTGTATTACTTTCAGCTAGAGGTAACCGCATTTTCCCTTTAACTATAAACGCGTCTAACTTCTGTCCTCTCGTTCATCGCGCCGTCTCTTCTGGGCAACCGTTCTCTTTCCTGGCAGGGGTAGCTCGGAGTCTTCGCAGGGATAGGGCTCCCGAATGAAGTATGCTGACTTTAGCGCCTAAAAACGACTCTTTAGTGGCAATGTTTAGTTGCACTGCTGGAATAATTCTGGCCAGACTTACAACATCGACGAGGACGAAACAAAATACTACCATTTACAAAAAAATTCCTGAAAAGAAATGAGCGAAAGAGAAAGCGAACCTCTGTGCAGGTGTACCGCTTCATTGGGTCGTAAGCAAGACAGCTGGCGAGGAACTGAATAAGGTCATCACCGGCGGCCGTAAAGACGTGCTTCAGCGGCATGCCCGGCATCGGCTTCACTCCCACGTAGTCCGGCAGCTTGCTCATACCCTGAATATCACACCCATCTTTTACAAGAATTCATCCGCATCTAATGACTTGAATTTGTATACGGTATAGCAAATGTCAAGTGCAGTATCGCTGTATTTCTTGAAAAATATCCCTAATTACTCTTAATGTGGCGATATCGGATGATTTTACATAAGTTCATGATTAATTTCGAAGACAATGTGATAAGAATCGCGAATAAACTTTAAGATGGTAAGATTATATATTTATTTCTCAGTTAACTGCTCGAAAACCAAAATAGCTCACTTACCGGCCATTCGTTATCGGTGGGTGTGCCTAAGACCTGGCAGATTTTAACTAACTGATCGAGGTCGGATTCGCCACGAAAGATAGCAACCTAAAGAGAGCATAGAAATACGAAAAAGTATAGGTGTGGCAAGGTGCCAACGTGCCCTAAGAAGGAGTTCAGCGATGATGCAACCAATCGCCCAAATGTCGACACCGGTTCCGTAATACCTCGCACCCAACAGCAGCTCTGGCGCCCGATACCATCTGAAATAAATAAACTCAAATACAATCAACCCTAACAAAACTGCAAATAGTATAACAAACAATTTAATAATTACTGATGCGGGTAAAATTTAATAAACACCAAATATGAATGCAACGCTTCAGAAACTAGCCAAGAGTCATATATGCGTTTCATGCAATTATTTGAGTTTGTAAAGCGTATAAAGCATACGAGGGAGCCAGCGTTTATCCAGTTAAACCTCTATAAAAATATTGAAAATATTTAAGTAAAAACATTAAAGATAATATCTGCAGCTAAATGCTTGAAGAAAGCATATGCCTACCGAGTGACGACTTGGTGAGTATAAGTGTGATTGGGAGAGCCGAAAAACCTGGCCAGACCAAAATCGGCTAGCTTGATACGACCGCGATCGTTCATTAGCAAGTTGTTTGGTTTGAGATCCTAAAGACGGATTAGATGATCATCGATGTAAGAAACAACAAGGTGAAATATTAGCCATTTATACCCTGTCAGGGGGTAGGCATGACATATTTACATACGGGTTTATTAAAGATGACCAATGACACCTAAAAAGTATTGCAAGGCGGACTAACATTCAGAGAGATAAGTGATGTCGACTTATAGTGATAAGAGGAACATCATATTACTGTTCAAGTGTGCTTAGATATTGATATCTGAGAAAATTTATATCAAGTTCTAGAAGTTGTGACACGTGACCTGCGTGACGTGAATTATTCTAAGGATTTCAAGAACTGTCTAAACTCTCATCGCGAACGTCAATGCCTTGTGCAGTACGGAGCATGAATCGCAACTTACCCGATGCAGAATCCAGTGCAAGTGAAGATATTCCAAGCCGAGAACCATCTGAAGCGTCATGTTCTTGATATGGCCTGGCATCAAAATAATCCCATCGTCTTTCACCACGTGCTGCAATAAGTGAGCCAAATGAAACGCTTTGCTAGCAAAGTACAGTTATTGACATATGGTTGACTATGTAATCTTCTCAATCCTAAAAATATCATTACCTCCAAATCAGTCTCCATGAAGTCAAACACGAGTTGAATGTTCGTTTTATGACCGATCACGTCCAAAAGCTGCAAAAATATTATACTTTAATGTACTGCGCGCGATTATTCACTGAAGAAACGATAATGATCACTTACGCCGATGATATTATCATGATGCAGTTCTTGCAACAATTTGATTTCACGCAACGCCGTCCGATTGACGCCATCCTTTGCTTCCGCTCTCGATCCGATCTTGATCTAAAGGCAAAGCAATCAGCGTTGGTATGTCGCAAGGTATAAGAAAATATTATCGACAAGAAAACAAACTGTTAGAGCAAAACTGTAATCTATCAGACGTCCATTGCGCTGTCGCTGCTTCGTTCGAGAATGAATCTCGTGAAGCCTCATCCTGACGGAATCTTTCCCTCTTTATTTATTCCACAATTCCCATCAACCCATCCCATCACAGATTAAATTAGCTTCATCCGCTTAGATCAATTCTACGAGATCAAATGACTGCTTACCTTTTTAATCGCGACGATTTCATTTTTCAGAGTGTCTTTGGCCTTGTATACGTTGGCGAACTAACAATAACGTAGAATCAGAGTGGAATCAGTGATCAGTCAAAGAAATCAGACCTGTCCTTCGCCCAAATGTTTGATTTTTTCATATCGGCCCTTTGATTTGTCTGCTTTGCCGTCAGACGTCATTACATAACGCAACAGAGATTAATCGAAAATTTCGACTGGAGATGATTATAGTACAACGACGTTCGATTTTCGAAGCAGTGAATGACTTCGAACACTATTTGACTAGAAAATTCGCAGCTGACGATGCTGACCGACCAATCGGCCTTTCAAAATTGGTTCGAGACGGACTGCGATACGGTCCATGCCATCTTGTTAGGACCAATCAACGACGACCCGCCAACGATGATGCAATTCGCATCCGATCAATGTAAAAGTCGGTTGCATTTCAAACGGCTTGCTGTGTCCAACTGCTTTTTTTACTCCAGAAATCGTTTATTGAGCTTTATACATTTAAAGCAGAAGTAAACATGCGAAACAGTCAAAATAACAATGAAATTATCAAAATTAGCAGAGTTGTGCATCATCTCTACATTGACTGCTGACAGTGAGTGAGACGGTATATTGAAAGGTAAATAATTTATCCAATCAAAATTATATAAAGATTCTAATTCAAGCAGTATCAAGCGTCAGAAATCCTGTTGCACTGTTTTAATCGCCGCCGAATTGAGGTAGTATTGAACTGATCGAGATTATTCAGCAAGTCGTATTTGAAACTGCCAATCGCCCTTTATGCCGACGCAAAGCGACTTATTCGAGTGACTATACTAGCCTAATGGGTGCAGTCTTGAAAGGTCTCTGATACAGACTGTCAATGGCCGCATTCCCGGATGCGGTGGCTACCGGCGGCGCCAGCACTGGGGGAGTCGAACCCCGGCTCTTGGCAGCTTTGATTCAATCATGATTTTCCGCCGTCAAAGAACCCTCCACTAACAGCGAAAGAGACCGATAATCACACATCATGAATCTGATGCTGATTATCACATGCATTGCAGTAGGCTCAGCTGGCTCATCTCGATTAAACCATCGGATGACTGAACGACATCAACGATATTTTGCCCCGTGTAGTGCCTTATCGGCGGCGATCAAGACAAGGTAAGCATAGGAAATCTGTCGTAGCACTTTTGTTGGCGAGAAAGTGAATGCTACGAAATACTTTCTCATTACTCGCTATATAATGTATACGAATGCTTCGGCACAAGGCCTCGGTGCAATTCTGCATGAGCCGCGCCATTGAACGATGGAAATTCGAAAATAATGCAGATTCTGATCAAAGTGGTTAGAGCTGCTGTCCTAATGGGACCCACTGCCGTACAGTTTACAAAATAATGATATTTTCTTGGTTACATATGGACAACAGCACCAGAGATGTCGGCCTATCAGACACGGAACGGTCGGTGATCGGCAACGCCTCGCAGAGTATATGGAACACGCACATTCGGTTTCGCTCTAATTTTCTAGAAGCAGAATCTCTATATCAGCTGCCAGTCCTGTTACGGTCAATTCTGCTACAGTAGTTGAGGAAGCATATCAAAATCTAAAAGGAGATTTTTGTATAGTGTTCGAGTGCGCTCCAGGCTCCAATAGAATAGCGAATTAATTTCAACATAGCCTCCTGCAATTCACTAAATTATTAAAGTAGTTCCGCGAATGGTCAGCAGTTTTAATTGACTTAGCCGATCTTGCACAATAAGGTACTGGGTCAGACAAAGGGAGAGGGAGCAGAAATATTTCTTGAAGCCAAGCCACACTGATTTCTCATTCGCTCGGATCGAATGAGCGGTTTTTCTTTACCAACCACACTGCGTATTTGAGCCGCCTCCGCGCTAAATCGCTCAGAGTTGTCCCTACCGAATGCTGCAACGACCTCAAGGCTTTAACATGCTTTTCGAAATTCGTATGCGATCTGCGAAGAGGAAAGCGGGCAATGTGCCAAGAATTTCTAAAAGTTCGATACGAGCAACGATGTCAATTGTAAGCGCGCAAAGATTAATTCACATGCGAATTACGAAATAGGTATAATCCAGATTCACAGACTTTTGCGTCAATTTTGTCAATATTCGCTGCTGTATATCGCGTCGCATGCACACTTAGTATGCGAATTGCAAAAAGTATGTTCAGATCTTTAATATATGCTTTAAGCAGATTGCATAATCTATCCATACCTTTTATTTCACGACTGAGTTGGCTAGAAAAACGGATCCAGTTTCGTCGTCACTTGCTTCAGGAGGACATTTGGATGAAGCTTTGCTCGCGTTGCAGAAAAGAGCTGTTTACATTCAAAAAATGATTTTGTCCAACTTATGACAGGTTTATTCAAAGCATCAAGCTTCTCTTGGTAAATTAACGAAAATAACTACGATTGTAGTGAAATTGATCTTCCTGGTTAATTTAGTGTAAGACTTCGAAAATTATATCAGAATTCGAAAACATAATATTTCATTTCAAGTATGGCGGAATTTTCAAATTTGATTATTAGAATGCTACAATAATTAAATGAAAATTAAAAAAATTTGAAATGTGCACAAATTCAAAAACGATGCAGAAATAATAAAGTTATGCGAGAAATAAAAAATCGAATTTATGAACATTGTGTTTTCGAGTTTTTTTGCAAATATATGCTCGCGATTTCTAAGCCAAACTAACCTTAGGGTTAATATTGTAATCCTGGGTTATCCCAAGGCACCATAAAGAGTATCCAACCCTTGCAGGCACGAATGGCAAGTTAGTTATATACACTGTTACATTTTTCAAGCAAGCTTATTGAGATTATATTATTCTATTAACAGATTTACTTTTATTAGTTCGCTACTTCATAGATCAGAAAGACAAGTCGACACTTTAGCTTCAGGTTATATATATACATTATTACAGATACATTCTTTGCATTTCTTCAAAACATCGTCCAGCTCAATAATACCACAAAATTATACTCTTTCCAAAGTTGCTACTATTTCTGGACGTGCATTTTCAAGCTCAACACGAATTCTTGCTTGCTCTTCTAAGCTCAAAATTTTCAAATTGTTTTTCACGAATGAATCAAATTTATTGAGAGCTAAATGGACAGTCATTTGAATACTTAGAATAAACGCCGCTCCTCTATTCCATAAAGTTTAATAACGCTTGCTTGAAACATCATCGAGTGCATCAGCAAGGCAGTTAACCAAAGAAGCATTTTCACTGCTTAAAAACTACCAAAGCTTAGAGATGAGTCATTTTTTGAAGCGGACAACTTTTGTGATATCTTGTCAGCAGTTGGAGCACTAGTTGGCGATAACTGAGCAGTAAGTATTTTAACATTATAATGACTATTCTGCTAAACTTTCTTATACTGCGATACTCGAGAAACACCATTGTTGAAAGATATTTCTTCAACAGATCTTTTTCTACGTGTAGCACCTTTGTTTCTTAAAACTGAAGCAATATCATCATGACCTCCGCTGATTGCAAGATTTAATGGCGTTCTATTATCACTATCTCTTGCATTCAAATCAGCGCCTTTATCTATTAAAGCTAAAGCTTTTTCTTTGCGATCACTACTTGCTGCCAAGTGAAGAGGTGTTTGATTACTATTATCTTTAGCATTAATATCTGCGCCTTTATCTATTAAAGCTAAAACTATATCTTTATGACCATATCTTGCTGCCAAGTGAAGAGGTGTGAAATTATTGCTATCTCTAGCATTAATATCAGGACCTTTTTCTAGTAAAGCTAGAACTGTTTCTTTATTATAATCTTGTGCTGCCACGTGAAGAGGTGTCCATTTAGTATCATCTTTAGCATTTATATCTGCGCCTTCTTCTATTAAAGCTGAAGCTATTTCTTTGTGACCATATTCTGCTGCCAAGTGAAGTGATGTCCTTTCGTAATTATCTTTAGCATTAATATCAGCACCTCTGTCAATTAAAGCTAGAGCTATTCCTTTATGACCTTTAGTTACTGCCACGTGAAGTGGTGTCCTTCCATAATAAGCTGAAGCATTAATATCTGCGCCATTATCTATTAAAGCTAAAGCTGTATCTTTATGCCCATTACTTGCTGCATAGTGAAGAGGTGTCCAATTAAAATTATCTCTAGCATTAATATCAACACCTCTGTCTATTAAAACTAAAGCTATTTCTTTATGACCTTTAGTTACTGCCAGGTGAAGTGGTGTCCTTCCATAATAAGCTGAAGCATTAAGATCTGCACCTTTTTCTATTAAAGCTAAAGCTGTATCTTTAAGATCAAAACTTGCTGCCAGGTGAAGTGATGTGTAATTATAATTGTCTTTAGCATTAATATCAGCGCCTTTATCTATTAAAACTAAAGCCAATTCTTTATAACCATGTTCTGCCGCTATGTGAAGAGGTATCCGTCCATCATTACCTTTAGCATTAATATCAGCGCCTTTATCTATAAGAGCTAAAGCAATACTTTTATAAAATAATTTTGCTGCCAAGTGAAGGGGTGTATAATGATGATTACCTCTAGCATTAATATCAGCGCCTTTATCTAGTAAAACTAAAGTTATTTCTTTGTCACCACTTCTTACTGCCAAGTGAAGAGGTGTCCATTCATTATTGTCATTAGCATTAATATCAGCGCCTTTATCTATTAACGCTAAAGCTATTTCTTGTTCACCACTTAATGCTGTCCAGTGAAGAGGTGTCCGTATATCATTATCTTTAACATTTATATCTGCGCCTTTATCTATTAAAGCTAAAGCTATTTCTTTATAACCCATTTCTGCTGCCAAGTGAAGAGGTGTCTGATTAAGATCATTTTTAGCATTTATATCAGCGCCTTTATCTATTAAAGCTAAAGCTATTTCTATACAACCACGTTCTGCCGCTAAATGAAGTGCTGTGTTATTCAAAGAACCTTTAGCATTAACATCGGCACCTTTATCTATTAAAGCTAAAGCTATTTCTTTGTAATTCCATCTAGCTGCCCAGTGAAGCAATATGTAATTATCCTTATTTCTAGCATTAATATCTGCGCCTTTACCTATTAAAGCTAAAGCTAGTTCTTTATGACCTTTAGTTACTGCCAGGTGAAGAGATGTGTAATTATCCTTACTTCTAGCATTAATACCTGCACCTTTACCTATTAAAGCTAAAACTATTTCTTTATGACCATATTGTGCTGCTAAGTCAAGAGGTGTCACTAAAAGTAAATATATAGGATTAATATCAGCACCGTTTTCTATTAACGCTAATGCTACTTCTTTATGTCCATGTTCTACCGCAAAATGAAGAGGTGTGAAATCACGATAGTAAGCTTTTGCATTAATATCTGCGCCTTTATCTATTAAAGTTAAAACTGCTTCTTTATTACCAAATTGTGCTACATGGTGAAGAGGTGTCTGTCCATCCAAATCTTTCGCATTAATATCAGCACCGTTATCTATTAAAGCAGAAACTGTTTCTTTATGATCATATTTTGCTGCATAGTGAAGCGGTGTTTTATCTGCATAATCTTTACCATTAATATCTGCGCCTTTATCTATTAAAGCAGAAACTGTTTCTTTATGACCATATTGTGCTGCATAGTGAAGTGGTGTTAGTGTTTTCTTATCTCTAGCATTAATATCAGCCCCTTTATCTATTAAAGCTAAAACTGTTTCTTTATGATCCCACTTAGCTGCATAGTGAAGTGATGTTCTACCGTTTTTATCTTTTGCGTCGATATTAGCTCCTTTGTCTAGTAAAGCTAAAACTGTTTCTTTAGAACCATTAGTGGCTGCAAAATGCAGCGGTGGTAAATCATCCATTGCCTTGGCGGCAATGTTTGCACCATTACTTATTAAGATTGAAGCAATTGCTGCATTGCCATACATGGCAGCCAGATGAAGAGCTGTGAGATTATATTTAGCTTGCTCCTCCGTTAATGCCCCTTTAGTTAATAAACTTAATGCAATACTTTTCTGATCAGTCAATGCTGCAAGATGTAATGGTGTGAATTGATTTTTTCCTTTTACATTTATTTCAATATTTTTTATTTTTAGTAACTCAGAAGCAATATCTTCTCTTTTAAAAAGAACTGCCAAATGTAGTGGTGTCAGACCATCGATTGATCTTGCATTAATGTTAGTTTCATTATGCTCGATCAAAAGTTTTACAAGTTCTAAATTTCCAGTTGCGACGGCAAAATGGAGAACCGTAAGATTACCTGCAGCTTCTGCGTTAATATCAGTCGCATTATTAAATAGATCTGTAAGTGATTTTTTGCTGTCCAGAATACTACAAATTGATACTACAAGACCAGCAAAAGTCCCTACAAGACTAGCAACATGCTCAGTAAGTGATGCGCTAGCGCTGCTGCACCCATATCTGCTGCACCCCCCTGCTGCACCCCCCTTCGGTGCCCTCTCCGCTGCTGCACCTTCCTTTGCATTAGTAGCATTTTCAAACCATTCTGGCGGATTTTTTAGCGCAAAGTCTTTGCATACTTGCCGCAATTGTTCCACGGTGACCATGATTTCACGCTGTTGCTCCAAACTTTGCCGAAATGAATCAAAAAAACCGTTTCTACCGGCAGCTGCTTTTCCTACTTCGATGTTGTCCAATAATGCTTTCTGCAATTGATCCTTAATAACAATAAGCTTTTTACTCCGTATTTAATCCTCAATTATTTTTATTTTCATTAACTAATATACACTGATTTATGTTTTGTACATACACTCCCTTTCACCTCAATTCGCCATCTTGCATATCATTTCGTCAACCTTGCATCCTATTTCGTCACACCAAAATTTTCGTATGAATAGACTCGTCATTACTAGCTGAGAATGTCCAATCAATTCATTTTCTGTAAAACGCGTCAAGCTTTCCCCCTCCTAATATGCAGAAGAAGTATGGCTCGAATTCTGTAGTCGATCGACAAAGAATCATCGACGAGTGTCTCATTGCACCGACCGTGCAATTGATTGCGAACATCATGGATGCTAAATGGACGACTGTCAACACCATCTCCAAGAAGTAGCTCCAGCAAGGGTGCATGGAGGCGAGCCAGCGCGCTGGCGTCATGGTTTACAAGCTTAGAAACTAACCAAAGTCTGCTCTCTAAAGCTCAGTGGATGGTCACTGCACCATTTTTCTTCCAAACCTCTAGGATGAGTGCTCGGCTACGTTTGGCGTCACAGTCTCCGAGGTCACAATGAACCACTTACTAAAGACGTTTTCGCGCTAATTACAGAAAATGAATTAATTGGACATTCTCAGCTAGTAATGACGAGTCTATTCATACGAAAATTTTCGTGTGACGAAATAGGATAAAAAGTTGACGAATTGAGTGCAAGAGTGATGAATTGAGGTGAAAGGGAGTGTATTTAATGCTCTCTATTTGTGATAAAAGTAGAGAATTAAGAAGCCATTATAGTGCGTTACGCGTCGAATAACACGCTTTATTTTGTAAATAAAAACACGGCCAGATATTTTTCGAAGATATTGCTATTGAAAACTTGCCTGGGGATCGTCCTCTTGTCTTCCACCTTCTTGCTCAGTTGGTCCAGAGCCATTCGGATATGCAGAGACTGAAATAAAACGATATTACACTGTCGTCAAATGATTAAAGTGAGTGGACAACCGAGGACGAGAACAAAAACTGCAACCGCAGACGCTACTTGCAGCTGCCTCATTATTCTTATCGGTTTTCAAGTATAATCTTCCTTTTCTTTGATGGCGCTCATTCACGGTGAGTCACTGCTGGAGAAGCAACCTTTTTCTACTCGCACGAAGCAAGCGAGTGTCGTACCATCGTGTGCGCAGCCCGTTGGTCGCGGCGAGCAAAGAGCATATTTTGCCAACTGCCTAACGGTGTTGCTTTAAACTCCATTGATCATTCGTCCGGTAGCCTATGAGCGCTGGATTTTTTGCATGACGTTAGACGGGCTTCTTGTTCATCTGTTCGAGGAACCATCTATTCGAGGGCGGCTGCTCGATGGCGGCTGTTTGTGATCACTCTGCTCAAAAGTTTTCGTTTGGATAGCCCTTTGCTCAAGGAACAACTGGGCTCAAGAGACATTTGGTTCGAAGAGAAATGTTGTATTATTTTTCAAAGCGTTACGATGTAAAATGGATGAAATGAACGCAAAAGAGCGAGCGAGAAGGGATAACGTATGTTGCAAAGTAAAGTCAGATTTTTTTGGGTGTCAATGTGCTCTATAATTTTTTCTATGGCAAGTGAGCGACTAATGATGGAAGCATTCTGTGAAGAAAAGTTTAATAGTTTTGGCGAAAGATCGATTGAGTCTTTTTCCCCTGTGTCTCTTATTGCTGCCGTGAATATTGTGCAATTGCATTCATTTGATAAAATTTTATCACGGTGAAGATGGTTAAGATATCAGGTAGCGGACAAGCTTATATCATCCCCCTCCAGCTTTTTTTCGCTCTCTTCTGTCTTCCCTTTCTCGCACTCTTGCGTTCTTTCAACCCTCTCGTACATTGAAAAATGTGCGTCTCGGACAGAAACTTCTTGAATAGACTGATCTCGAGCAGAGGATCACTGGAATAGCCATCCTCGAACAGATGATATAAGACTGATATAAGATTGTGTTTTTCACGCAAGAAGTCCTTTATTGAGCTTTGTGCATTTAAGGCAAGAGTAGACAGACGCAAAACAAACTCGATATAACAGTAGGATAATAACGTTTTTCAAAGCTGTATAGCATCTACATTGACTGCTGGCAGTGGGTGGTATGGGATGTTGGGAGGTATAAACGATCTAGTCACTCTATGGTATAGATGCAGTACCGGCCTGATCCAGATTATTCAACAAATCGTAGCTGAAACTGCCATTCGCCCTTTATGCCGACGCAAAGCGTTTTATTCGAGTGACCATATAAGCTTGATGAGTGCAATCTTGAAATGTCTCTGCTGCAGACTGTTAATGGCCGCATTCCCGGATGCGGTGGCAACTGGCAGCGCCAGCATTGGGGGAGTCGAACCCCGGCTCTTAGCAGCTTTTATACAATCCCTGATTCTCCGCCGCCAAAGAGCCCTCCACTAACAGCGAAAGAGACCAATAATCTCACAGCATTAAGCTGTTAGAGATTAGCACACGCACTGCGGTAGGCTCACAGCTGGCTCATCTCGATTAAACCATCGGACGACTGAACGACATCAACGACATTTTGCCCGTATAGCATCTTTTCGGCGGCGACCAAGACAAAGTAGGCATTGGAAATCTCTCGCAGCACTTTTGTTGGCGAGAAACTGAATACTATGAAATACCTTCTCATTACTCGCTCTAAAACGTATGCAAATGCTTCGGCACAAGGCCTCGGTGCAATTCTGCCAGACTCATGTCATTGTATGAAGAAAATTCAAAAATAATTCAGATTCTAGTCAGAAAGGTAAGAGCTGCTACTCTCATGGGGCTCACTGCCATACAGTTTACAAAGAAAGGATATTTTCTTGGCTAAATATGGATAAATACACCAGAGACGCGTTGATGTCGACCTCTCTGATACAGAACGATCAGCGATCGGCAACGCTTCAGAGAATAGACGATAAATGCGTATCAGGATTAGCTCTGAATTTTTTCACGCAGAATCTTTTTCCATTTCAGCAGCCAGTCGTGCTACAGTCAAATCTGCTGCGGTAGCGTATCAAAATCTAAAAGCAGCGATTTGTTTACTATTTGAGTGTATGTGTGTTTAAGGCCTGAACATGCTTTCGTAGTTCGCATGCGACTTGTGGAGAAGAAAGCGGGCAATATGCCAAGTATTTCTAAAAGTTCGCATACGAGCGACGATGCAAACTGAGAGCGCGCGAAGATTAATTCGCATGCGAGTTACGAAATAATTATAATCCAGATTCACAAACGTCTTCGTCAATTTTGTCAATATTCGCTGCTGAGTATAATGCCGAATTCGCAACTCGCATGCGACTTGCAAAAGAAGTATGTTCAAATCTTTAATATATGCTTGAAGCAAATTGCCTAACCTAACCTTACCTTTGATTCCACGACTGAAGTTAACTTGAAAAGCAGGTCAAATTTCGTTGTCAATAACTTCAAGAACGTATTCACATTAGACCCAGGTCACGTTGCAGAAAAGAGCTGAAGAATTTCCAAACAAGATATAATCCGTCATAAGATAGACTTTTTCAAAGCACCGAGCTTCTCTTGACAAAATTAACAAAAAAAATATTAAAATTAAATTAGATATTCCGGGTTAATTTAGTGTAAAACTTTCGAAAATGATATCAGAAATTTAAAAATAACTTTCGTTTATTGAAATAATGGGAAATTAAAATCTGATTACTAGAGAGCCAAAAATAATCAATATTAATGTCTCTATGTAATAATTAACGGAAAATGAAGAGAAAAATCTGAAACTGTGTACAGATTTTTAAATGATGCAAAAGTAATAAAGTTCTGCAAGAAATAAAAAGTCGAAAATGTGAATTTTCGGCAGAAGACAACATAAAAGTATCAAACCATTGAGCTATGGGTGGCAAATCACTTATATACACGATAACATCTTGCATACAGGTTTACTGAAACTATACTACTCTGTTAACAAATGTTAGGTTTAAAAAAGCTGGCATCTTTACAAATCATAAATGCAAGTCGACACTTTAGCTTCGGACAATATGTTATAACAGAAACACTCTTAACATTTATTCAAAAGATTACCACCATTACCGTTAAATTCAACTCTTTCTAAACTTACTATTATTTGTGGACGTGCATTTTCAAGCTCAGCATGAATTCCTGCTTGCTCTTCTGAACTCAAATTTTTTATCTTACTTTTTACGAGCGAATCACATTTACTGAGAGCAAAATCGACTGCAATTTGAGGATTTGGAATAAACGCCACTCCTCTATTACTTAAAGTTTAATAACGCTTGCTTGAAACATCATCGAGTGCATCAGCAAGGCAGTTAACTAACGAAGCATTTTCACTGCTTAGAAAATTATTAACGCTTCCTGCTGATACACTTGTTGCATCAGCTAATTAATTTGATTGATTGTCAATAGCTAAAGCATTAATTGGCGAAAACCGAAGAGAAGGGATTTTGACATCATTTGAAGCTATCTGCTCAATTTCCGTTTAATGTGCTACTCGAGAAACTGTTTTGCACAACGCATTTTCTTTTAAAAATCATTTTTTACGTGTAGCACCTCTATTTCTTAAAACTGAAGCAATATCATCATTATTATTGCTGACTGCAAGATCCAATGGCGTATGACCAGAGCTAGTTTTTGCATTAATATCAGCACCTTTTTCTATCAAAGCTAAAGCTGTTGCTGTTTCGCGACCTCTAACTGCCAAGTGAAGAGGTGTCCATCCATCATTATCTTTAGCATTAAGATCTGCGCCTTTTTCTATCAAAGCTAAAGCTACTTCTTTATAACCATTACTTGCTGCTACGTGAAGAGGTGTCCATTTACGGTTATCTTTAGCATTAATATCAGCGCCTTTATCTATTAAAGCTAAAACTGTTTCTCTACGACCATATCGTGCTGCTAAGTGAAGAGGTGTGTCTTTATTATAATAATTTGAAGCATTAATGTTTTCGCCTTTCTCTATTAAAGCCAAAGCTGTTTCTTTGTAACCATTTCTTGCTGCCCAGTGAAGAGGTGTATCATAATTTTTATGACGGAGGAAATTTAAATCAGTCCCTTTATCAAGTAACGCGAAAACTATCTGCGTGCGACCATTCTTTGCTGCCAAGTGAATAGGTTTTTCATGATTGTTATCTTCAGCATTAATATCAGCGCCTTTATCTATTAAAGCCAAAGCTATTTCTTCATGACCATTACTTGCTGCTAAGTGAAGAGGTGTCTGTCCACGGTAATCTTTAGCATTAATATCAGCGCCTTTATCTATTAAAGCTAAAACTGCTTCTTTAGAACCATTAGTGGCTGCAAAGTGCAGTGATGTTAAATTAGCCTTTGCCTTGGCGGCAATGTTTGCACCATTACTTATTAAGATTGAAGCAACTGCTGCATTGCCGTACATGGCGGCCAGATGAAGAGCTGTTAGATTACCTTCAGCTTGCTCCTCTGTCAGTGCTCCTTTATTTAATAAACTTAATGCAATACTTTTCTGATCAGTCAGTGCTGCAAGATGTAATGGAGTGAATTGATTTTCTCCCTTTACATTTATTTCAATATTTTCTATTTTTAATAACTCAGAAGCAATATCTTCTCTTTTAAAAAGAACTGCCAAATGTAGTGGTGTCAGACCATCGATTGATCTTGCATTAATGTTAGTTTCATTATGCTCGATCAAAAGTTTTACAAGTTCTAAATTTCCAGTTGCGACGGCAAAATGAAGGGCCGTAAGATTACCCGCAGCTTCTGCGTTAATATCAGTCGCATTATTAAATATTTCTCTAAATGATTTTTTGCCGTCCACATAACTACAAATTGATACTGCAAGGCGAGCAAAAGTCCCTACAAGACTATCAACACGTTCAGTAGGTGACGCGCTATTGCACCCATATCCGCTGCACACCCCTGCTGCACCCTCCTCTGCATTAGTAGCATTTTCAAACCATTCTGGCGGGTTTTTTTGCGCAAACTCTTTGCATACTTGTCGTAATTGTTCCACGGTGATCATAATTTCACGCTGTTGCTCCAAGCTTTGTCGAAATGAATCAAAAGAACCGTTTCCATCGGTAGCTACTTTTCCTACTTCGATGTTGTCCAGTAATGTTATCTGCAATTGATTCTTATTAACAGTAAGCTTTTTACTCCATATATAATCCTCGACTATTTTCATTAACTAATAGACACTAATTTAATGCGTTTATTATGCCCTACATTAATATTATTATTTTGACGTGTTACTTATTAAGGAGATACAGTTGACTCTCGATATAACGCCATCTCGATATGACGCCACTCTCGATATATGGCCACCTGGGGCCGGTCCCTAGGGGTGGCGTTATATCGAGAGTCAACTGTAGTATAATTGAATAATACTTTGCATTAAGGTTAAAGTGTTATCAATCGCGATCAAGTTATACTTAAGAGGTTTAGAATAGGAAAAAAGAATTAGTCTTCAGAAGATGAAGAATATTGTTGGTGTTTAAGGCAGCAATTTTACCAATGCGAGCAGTCGTATAACAGAGAAGGAGAGCGAAGTGTAAGGACAGAGGGCAGCGGGGAACAGACCGGCCGTTGCGAGAGCAAGTAACAAGAGGGAGCCTAAGAATGATATCACGAATATCACCCCATTGTATCACTAGTCCGACCGCGCCCCACAACGAGTATATTCTTTAATGCTCTCTGTTTGTGATAAAAGTAGAGAATTAAGAAACCAGTATAGCGTTTAACACACCGTATAACACGTATTAATTTCAATTACCTGAGGATCGTACTCTTGTCTTCCACCTTCTTGCTCAGTTGGTCCAGAGCCATTCGGATATGCAGAGACTGAAATAAAACGATATAACACTATCTTCAAATGACTGAAGTGAGTGGACAACCGAGGACGAGAACGAGAACCGCAATCGCAGACGCAACTTGCAGCTGCCTCATTATTCTGGTCGGTTTTCAGGTATAATCTTCCTTTTCTTTGATGGTGTTTTTTCACAATGAGTCACTGCTCGAGAAGCAACCTTTTTCTACTCGCACAAAGCAAGCGAGTGTCGTACCACCGCGTGCGCAGCCCGTTGGTCGCGGCGAGCAAAGAGTATATTTTGCCAACTGCCTAACGGCGCTGCTTTAAAATGCCATCAATCACTTGCCCAGCGGCCTATGAGTGCTGGGCTTTTTGTATGATGTTAGACGGGCTTCTTGTTTATCTGTTCAAGGAAACATCTATTCGAGGACGGCTGTTTGTGATCAATATGGATAGAAATTTCTTAAACAGGCTGATCTCGTACACAAGATCCCTCGAATAGCCGTCATTAAACAGATGATTGAAGACTCGAGAAAGTTGCGGTTAAAACATTCATACCTCTACTGCTGCTTGTTAGTAAACTGTTTCGCAATTGTGACCGACGAACGAGCTTTCGAAATATATTTCAAGACTCACTGCGATACAGGTTATTCTGTTGAAATAAATCAACGACAACCGCAATGATCCACATAATAAATATTCTACAAATGCAAAACTTGACCACGCTTCAAACAGCTAAATTAGTTCAATCGTACGTTGGGTCGGTTTCATAAATTCCACTTTCATTAAAGTATTATATATGGATGATGCTTTGGCTCAGCGTTAAGTCGGACTTCAACCTATATGTGAGTTGCAACCGCTCCGTTGACTAAGCGCTGACCAAAGGCTTAATGAAACGAAAGTATATATTTATTTCGACGGCAAAAAATCGAATAGCAATAAACAACCCAATATCACCGATAATTTTGATGAAACGAACAAACAGACCACAAAACACGACTAGCCCTGAGCTTGCACAGAGAAACAGATGATGGTATCCATTTCGGACACAAATATCAAATGGCACAAGAATACAAACAATCACGTAAGTTAACAAAAAGGCAAAGCGGTCGAAGATGAAAGACAATGGCCGTCGCTCAACTTTCTGTTGCAGTAGCGGCAGAATTAGCGCGCGTCGTTTCTGTAGTAACATTTCCTTCTTCAGCCTGCAAGAGATGAGCAAATATTCAATCAGTCAACTATACTATTAACCAGTAATGTTAAGAGATTGGCACAGCCTCAAAGATAATGATAAACTCGGAATCCACCCAATAATCAATAACTTGACACTGTAACCTATGGCAGAAAAAGGGAGAACAAGCAAATACTAATGTACGTGAGAATATACTATTTTTAGTATTAAAATAACAAAAACTGGCACTAAAATGTGCGCGAATCTGAGGTAACACTGTTTAATAAATATTCTAAATTGATCAATGATTTGATATTATAATAATTAAACTGAATGAGATTCGTTTCAAGTTTGTAAACGCTGGATGGCAGCTAATTTCATGGAAATTATGGGTTGAACTCGTGAACATCGCTGATGATTACCATGCACGCATAGCACTGTGATCCGAGATCTTCGAAGCATCGGTGGCAGAACGTCGCCTTGCACGTCTCTCGCTCGCAAAATATCAAAGCTGCAAAATGATTTGTGTCGATAAGGCGTCGAACATAATACTTTTGAAGGTCGTGCTAAGGTTATTCTTCAAATATCAAGAATGGATCGTTAACTCTTCCATTTTCGCATTACAAACCCACTGATTTTGAAATATAATCGACGCCTGAGTGACATATCAGTCTCAAGACAGCAAAACAACATACTCTTCGGCCTCGCGCGTTCTTCGCAGAGCAGACACATGCCAGTTGGAAGAAATTTGTCGATCACACGTTGAAACCAAATGCGATTCGTCCACTTGCTGCAATATTACGTTTATAGAAGTGAGAAATAGTGAACGAAAATAAGTGACTGACAGAGTCAAGCCATGGAGCAGCTTGCGAGCGACCTGATATCGAATTCGCGCTCTCGCAACGCGTTGGTACTCGGAGCGTTCGCGGAGCATCTTGTTGTACAAGTGCAAGATACGCGCCTTGGCCCTTTTTCGAAAGATGAACCCCGTAACGCCGAGCTTCACTCTACCGATCATGAAACTGAAGATAACCTGGAACAGGGAGAATTTCGTGGTAAGACCATGTATCGATGGCTGTGATGTGAAATTGGTTAGTAAATGTGCTATGTAATAATATGTGCGTTTTTAGCACTTTCTTCTTAGTCATGTAAGCAATAATGGGTATAGATATTGTCAAAAGAAGATGTATTAGTAGGTAGGTTAAGCACAATACTGAAATCTTACTTTTCTACTTGAACAACAAACAAATGATTAAACCAAACCCTTCATCAAAAAGTGCAGATATCCTATGATCAACTTAGTTACTACTAACTGAAACATATCGAATAAGACGTGGTATCGTTAAAGTATAAAAGAACAAGGGTTTATTACAAGGAACGGACCTGTAGCAAGAGCATGCCGCAAAGAGGCAGAAAGATGTTGGTGGTGGTGAAGGCCCAGTCGGGTGCCATTGGCTCCACGAGGCAGTGCTCGTTGGTCATCTCCGAGCTGAGGACGCGCGTGAAGTTAAAGCCGATGATTTTGCGAGTCAGATTCGCCAGAATTCCGTCGCCTTCCACCTCAAACCAACGCTTATCAATCCTCTTTATGTTAAGGGGTGATTAGAGATAACATTATATGTGATAGGGTCACTTCATGCGTCATTCATATTCAAGAGTGCTTAAATATAATCGAGAGAGCATAAAGTGACTTCATCATGTTTCACGGTAACTCTAATCAGCCCTTTTGAGGTAAATGATGTGCGAACGAACAATCAAGTGATGCAAATGCTGTCCCTTGTGACGAGCAGTCAACGTTCCGCGCTGCGCGACCTGTAATTGATGAGAATACATTTTAAGCAACAACGCGTATTCATATACAATGTTTCTTCATGTTGAGCTCATTTTGATTTAAAATAGTAAGAGAACACTGAAGATAGTTCTATCGATGGTTCATCAGCAATCGAGTCAGATGAGAGGAATTTAAAAACTCCATTGAAGAAACAAAGTTGTTCGAAGAAATATGGCATGGGCAAAAACGGGGAGGGGGTCACCGAACTCGATAAGAAACCTCTAACTGACAAAATACGCACCGTATTGAGCAGTCCATAATAGTAGAGATCGAGGAAGACGACGCCGCAGACAACAAGCGAGACGGCGAGCCACTTGACGAGGGGGAGCAGCGACTCTTTGACATCTTCATTAGTCGGTCCGCTGAAGGGTTTCTTCAGGCGGAATTTCTTCGCTTCAAACTTTGTCAGTGGCGCGAGTGAAGCGGCCATCCTCAACTTGCGGCGTTCGTCGATGCGCCAGAAGTAGTCCGTAGTGAAGCGGTTGAAGAAGTCGATGTCGGTCAAGTAGCTGTTGACGAAGTTGTAGGCGTCGCTGAACAGCGAGTACACGAAGATCGTCATCATCGCGTTCAGCGACGACAGCGCCAATCCCACGATCAGCTTCAGCCAGTCCGTCTGCGCCGTCAGTCGCAGTTTGATGTCGCGCAGCAGTCTGACTCGCAGCAGACGCGGCTTTTCGATTGTCACAAAGTGCAGCTGAATATAATGAAATTATATAATAAAAATATTTATAGATACTGTATTTCGTTCAATTAACGCCCTCTCAAGGCTAGGTTGAAATAATGAACGTCCCTATTCGAGGTGATTAAAACAATACACGCCTGCACAATAATATGGCTTGCGCAGTGTAAGTCAACACTTAACTCCCAGAACCATCTCAAGTATACAGTTCGATCATTGACCTACAAAAGTAATGAGCGTAAGCGGGAAAACCAGAAAAGGCGCTGAATATGCCACGCTCTTCACTGGCATTTTGCCAATTTTATTTCTCGCAATTAACGCCCTCAATCCTAATTTGAAATAATGAATGCCCAGAATTTTATTGAAGAATATACAATGGATCCCAAGAAGAAACCTAATAAATCGCATAAAACTAACATTAAGTAATAACTCGTCGTTGAGCGCGTGGGAGATATTCTCGACGTTTTGCATCTTATCGTCAAAGTCGGTGGTGATGGCTGGATCGGTTTCTTCCGGCGATGAGCAGACCGACACTGACGACGTTCGCTTTGAGATAATTTGGCACAGATTCAACACGTCGAAATCGCCGCAGAACATCTGGTCGATCGGAAAGATTACTTTCTTGTAGCACAAATCCTTAAAGAGGTGGTTATAGCATAAAAAGAAGGTGAAAGTATAATAGACAGATAACGTAATCGTCACAGAAGTTGGCAGAAATTGCTAATTTGTGATGCAGCAATTACAGGTCGCTTATGATCCGTTAACTCAATTTTTGTAGCGCTACGCCTTATATAAAACATCAATAACGGCATTCGACTTGCGTACTATCGGCGCGGCAATTTAAAATCTAACATTGCAAATCATTTTGAAATGGTTTCGCTTCAAACGCACAACGCACATTGCGCCGAATTCGCGTAATTATTCGCAACGATTTTAAGACTAATCAGGAAAGTTTTATATCAATTAAGGAAAGGGGTTATTGCGGGCCACGAACAAATACAATACCTTCATATCGGCGAGGGAGTCGAAGCAAAGACCGGCGGCGTGGTTGAAGATATCGTTACAGCGGAACTGCATTCTCTTCGCGAACAATTGCGCCGATTTCGTCTTCAGCTTCTTCCACGCGGGTTCCTCAGTAGTTGTTGTAGTTGGGACTTGACCGCGCAGAGCTTTCAGTCTTTCCAGAAGCGCCTATAATTTCAAAAGGATGAAGGTAAACAGCTTGCTCAACTTTTGGTTTTACAATTCAAGACATGAAAGAAACTGATCGACAGGAGCGTTGCAACTTTAACATATTTATTTAAAACTTAGTTAGCTGTTTAGCGACATAGATGAGTTTCTAAGTTATACTAGCACCGCGGTTGCTTAACAAAATAATAAAAAATTAATTTCATAACTTTGGAATTAGCTTTACATCAAGTTGCAATACTGGTCAATAAATGCAAAGAGAATTCGGTAATACGTGCAAAAGTTGCTATTCAAATATAACGGATGCATGACTATTTCATTCACTTTTGCGCAACAAAACCCGCTATTATTTAAATTTAAACGTCGCCTAAACTGGCATTATGGCACAAATATGAGCGTAAAAGAGAGATAATTGTATAAATGATCGCAAAATAATATAAATCTCAGTTGTACCTTGCCCTTTTCGTCTTGCTCCTCCATACGCTCATCTTCGTCGGTTCGGACGAGTTCAGCACCAAACGGATCCACAATACCTTTTACCGCCTCCAACACTTTCCGACCAAGTTCTGTGCTGCCACCTAAAAATGAACCGTCAACGAAAGGAAAGGCGCAAGAGAGAACCCAAAAAATTCTGGATTTTTTAATACAAACTATATGAGCATCTAGCAGCTATTTTTTTGACGCTAGGTCAAACTGTCAATTGAGTAAGATTCGTTTGATCAGTAACGCTAATGCGTTCCGACCACTCTCTGGCATTAGTGAATTATTAGGACGTTCCTCGCTGAATAATCACACCCCGTTGAGCCCCACAGCATTTACATCAACCTCTAATACCCACAAGAGAACTAAGGATATAATACAAACATATCTTGAAGTTCATGAAACCTGTTTGGACTTAATTCATTAAGGTAATTATAAATAAAGTGATAAATAACTAAACGAACCGAATCCATTCTTCAAGTGATCTTCAATAGGTCCAGTGAGCAGGCGAACTCGCTCAACGGCAAGTTCGGTTTCCATATGCATGTGACACAAAGTGGAATCGGCGGTGCGCTCAAAGTTGCCCACGATGTGCTGCATCGGCCCCTCCATCACCATCGCCAGCACGAACACTGTCAGAATCGTCTGTCCTTGTCGAGAAAGCGCATTCAAAGCCGCGATCAATGACACGCTTCGGAACACCTGTAAAAACGGTTTAGAATTCAGCGTATTTCGACTTATATAAAGTCAGTTTTATAATGCTAGCTCTATACACAGTCCCTTTTAAGACTGACTGAGGCATAGAATATACTTTCTTTTCTCAATCAAATGCGACATTATCTGGAACTACTGCGTGGTGGGGACATCATCAACAAAGTTTCGAGAAAAAAGAAAAGCTATTGTACCGGGCTAATGGCGAAGATAAGGCCCATCGAGACAACCAGCGTCCATTTGAGCACTTCCGCGGACGATTCATTCCAGTCGACGACCTTGAGTTTGCTAAACGACAGCAGCCAGATCAAATAGCCGATGCCG
>NIUQ01000571.1:0-45883 GCA_002796945.1 Plectus sambesii | reverse complement strand
GGTATGAGAGAAAATGGTAATCAAGAACAGGTTGAATTAGTGAAATGTATTCAGCATTACAGCTTTTATGCCATAACAATATTTGCTGTAAACAAAATAGCAGTCGCTAGGTTGTGCACTGTTCACGGTGTCAAATAAGGTTATAAAATTCTTAGTTTCAAAAATTTTTATGTGAAAATACTGTGTCATGTTCAGAAAAAATCTGAATTTAAGCGGCTGAAATATCCCCCTTAATATGCTACAAAGTTCAAGAGACAGAAAAAGAGAATTTTCCCACATCAACGTGCAGCCTGTCTAATATCATATTTTTTACTTTATATTATACATATATAAATATGAATCAGCTATTCACAACAACTTCTAGGAAGTATTAAGTATTCCCCCCTTGATTACGCAATTAACTTGCCTATGCGTGAAAATAAACTCTCATTTAGGCTGGAGATTGTAGCCGTCCTAAAGCCATAGAAGACACTGCTTTATCGATCGCGATAGTAGGGCTTACGGCGAAGACAAGCTAGCGGAGAGAAAATCTCAAACAAACAACATGGCCGCATCTTCTTCCTCGCACTATCCGATTACGGAGACTCAGTCGTCATTCGAGGAGTCCAGTATGGGACAGATGGCATTGGAGAAGGCGCACGAGCTTTTCGACACATGCGACGTTGAAAAAAAGGGCTTCATCATCAAGCGAGACATGCAGCGTCTTCACGACGACTTACCCGGTCTAACTCCCGATCAGCTTGAGGAAGTCTTCGACAGTCTCGACCAGGAGAACAATGGTTTCCTCACAAGTGAAGAGTTCGTCCGCGGTTTCGGTGCGATTTATTTTCAATTTTACGGTTGGATCATCCAATTAAAGATAGACACTTGAGGCCTAAGTGCATTTAAAACACTCTCTTTGCTTTATACTACTCTAATATTGAACGTATAAGGTAGCGTGATTAGGCTCCTTCATCTCTGTCCAATACAGTGTTTCAAACTGTTAACTAAATTTGGTAAAATTTAACGCTACATTATATTATAAACAAATGGATGTGTACAAATTCTTATTAGCTGATGAAAATAGTGTCCCTTACTCAAAAATTTCTTAATTTTATGTTTTAATTTATACCATTTATAATGTGACTTTTCTGAGAAAAAGGCCTAGCAGCATTTTTTTCATGAATACCTTTGTGCAGAAATTGATGAGAAAATTTCAGGAGCATTTCTAGGTCTACAAATACCCGAAGATGGACCTACCGCTGACTCGGCCAGCTTAGCCGATGAACTGCAACAGGTAACAAGAATATTCATGAAACCAATATATAACTGGCATCTTTGTCGCTGGACAGAGTATCAACAACATCACATGGATATAAATAAATGATAGTGTCCTGAAAGCACCCTGAGGAGGATGAAAATTTGAATGGTTGTAAAATTAGAATATTCTTATGCAACAGCAAACAAGGAACTTTCTTGCATTCGCGTATTTTCGGACAATATATAACAGAAGAGGCGCTTTAACATGAAAATTGTTTATTATTTGTAAACTTCTCTGTAGTTACGCGTATTACAATTAATATGTATCACAGGCAAATCAACCGCTAGAATCCGTTGAGCAAGAGCACTTTCAAGACATAATGGACACAATTGGAGCGGCCGACGTCTTTGTCAAGTAAATCTTAAACTCTATGAGTGGAAATTCAAAATTCAAACTTTTTGCAGTTCTGATGCGGTCAAAAAACTGTGGACCAAACTGCGGCACGACGATCCAGACTTGCTGGACAACTTTGAGAGCTTCCTGTCCAACGTATCTTCAGAGTTGAAGAGATCGAAGGAAGATTTCAGCACTTTGGAGTCGGCTCTGCAGCAACGAGGACAGTCGCACGATGTGGAAGTCAACAAACTTTACGATGAAATGGAACAGCAGATACGAGTTGAGAAGGAGCGAATATTGGAACAGGTGCCGAGGAAATTTTTAAGGAAACAATAAGCTTGATGATAGCGCTATAGGAAAAGCAAAAGGCCCAGAAGGTACGTGAAGACATGGAGAAAGAGCTGCTAGACAAAGATCAGCACTTGCAAGAAATAATACGAAAGCACAACGAGGTCAGAGATTATTTATTGACTTCCTTCCGAGGCCCCTCACCTTATGTGTTCCGCCGTCTCGCTTCGCATAAAAACACGCATCTGCTCGATGAAAAATGATCTTCCCAGAGGTTACTAAGAATGCGGCTTTGAATAGATGCGTTATCTTTTTGATCTGATCCAGATTATAAGGATGATTCGAGTCAGGAATGAAATTCTATTAAGTTTTGCTTGTTGGACTATGGGGGGAATCGAGGATTGTGATTATAAAGGTAGCATTTTTAATGCGATTTGGTAAGCAAAATTTTCTAGCGCTACGGCTCTCATCCTCATGATTTAAGCCAAAACCTTTCTTCCCAAGTGAATTTGTTCATTTAAATGATTTTTTGATGCTGGCAGCCAAAAAAATGCTCCACTTTGCAGCTAGAAAAAAAGTACTCGAAAATTGCTACAACGCACACACTAACCGAACAAGAGAACGAAGAATTGCAAAAGGAGCGTCACACGTTCGAGAAAGAAAAGGACCTCATGGAATCAGACTTGGAACAGCTGCGGCGAGCGCACGAAGAAGCCAGGGAACAGCTTGAAAACATCAAACGTCAAACAAAAGAGGAGAAGAAGCGAAGAGCGAAAGAGTCATTCAAAGTCACTGAGGGTATTGCGCACGAGCGCGAGAGTCTCGTGAAACAACTAGACGATCTGAGGTTTATTTTCTCATTTTCTACCGCATAAGGCACGTTTTCATTACTAGTACTTACGTTTGCCTATCCTGAAATTCTTCAAAAGCACTTAGTTTACCGCAGTTTCCTTTTATACCATTTCCGTTTTAATTAGGACGCTCTTCAAATCGAAAAGGACATTTTCATATAAAAATGAACAGGAAAGTGGCCTTATTAAAGCGAAAATGGTAAATATGACAATTACTGTTGAAAACAAAAACTAGACTCAAAAATTTCCCATATACGATGCAGGTAAGATCGCATCATGACAAATTATGGAGAAAAGGAGAGGAGAAATGATTATTGTAAAGTGAACAGAAAGATGTACCTTTTTGATCTGATTTATGAAGCAGCATTAATTCAGCGCTTAGCAAGAGCCTGTTCGGGGCTACCACGCCCTCCTTCCCCTTTCCACTTCTGTACCTATGCTTGCCTCATAACTACAAGAATAATAGCCCTCCAAACAGTTTCTGCTCAATAAACAATAAAGCTCATGTTTTTATAGTAAAATCAGTGGAGAAGTTTTCTCGTTATTCACCAATTCAGTTCTAAAATCTTATTTTGCTTATAAACAGTGGTTGGATAGATAACAGCCCAGGTTACTTTAACGTGAAAATTTCAGAGTGATGAATCAACGATTGAAGGACGAACGCGACGAATTTCGCTCGCATGTGAGTCAGTTTCTTCTGTGATCAGCCTAAAATAATATATGCATCCCGATTTATTCCCCGAGAGCAACACAGAACCCGCCATGACCGAAATTTTATTCTATTCAAAATAAGTTAACAATGAGCAAATCATTGCACACTACTTGGCAAAAAATGCTACATGGCCAATACCTATTTCGGTTATATTCGCAAGGTTCATGGATAATTCATGATATCCATCTCCAATTCTTCCCAAAAATTGGAAAGTTTTGCGTCTTTTGAGTATATGTTAAAAAAGGAAGCAAATCTTTTCGGCCAACCCAGTAATATTTTCTGAGCTTTATTATCGATTTTTTTTAAATTTCGCCTTTTTCAGGCACAAAAGTCGTCCGACGAAGCGATAGAACACAAACCGTCCATCATCGGGCCATACTTGCGCGGACTACCGTATGCATTCATTTCTGAAATTTTATATTATCTTAATACAATGTTATTAAAAATGAAACATGAACATAAAAAATTTAACAGTTATCAGAGCTCCAAAGTTTTGCTGATTTCGATAATTCCAAGATTACTGTTCCCGAATTATTCGATTATTCCAAAGACTGCACCACTAGTTTGTCTACCTGGAGGGGAAAATAAAAAATAGTTCTCACTACGAAAATTCGTCAATGTTGAGCTAATTTATACAGTTTTAATTTTCGATAATCAGATCACAAGAAAGCGGGGGTGGTATGCCGCTAATACGCGGAGAAGTGGAGGTCGACGATAAATACATTCCCGGTTCGTTGTCCGATTACGACCGTCACGCGGACGGTCCGGTCTACCATCCGCTAATGGATGCATCGGCGTACACGCGTAACGGTGGCGCCGCACTTGGCGGCGGATCATTGGCAGCTGTAAGTGACAGAGGTGGTATTATTTGAGCCACCAGTTGCTCTTTCCGACGCATTTCTAATGTGTCTAAGTTATAGGAACTGGCAGAACTGGAAACTCGTCGACCGCCACTCGGAGGCAATGAAGTCCACGATTTCAGTGAACGGCGAGTGAGTGATTAATAATCAAATTGCCATGGGGAAAAGGGTAGCACGATACAAAAAAATGAGGAAATTGGCTTTTTCAAATGGTGATGAATCCATCGATCCAGTGGATTATTTCAAATAAATATCGATTATTATCTGAAACCTGTCACTTAAACTGTTGTGAAGTAGGAAATTGAGTCTTAATTCCACCTGAGTATCTATTTCGCATACGATAATGTGGTGACGGGTATAAATGATTAGGAATTCAATTCCTTAATTCTCAACTCTCAACAGGTTTATGAAATAGGCCTTGAACTACTCTTTTCGTACTCATATTATTACAGCTTTGGGTTATTGATTTATGTCTCTAAAAAGACCATAGCAGACCTCTTTGGAGAGCGTTTCAGCTAAAAGTCAACAAAAATTAGTTCGGAAAAGAGATGCTTCATGAAGGTGATTGTTTTAGGAATCCGCAGGGACGCCAGATAGAATTTTCAAAGTGGTATTTGTGGGCGACTCGGGGGTTGGCAAGACGTGTTTCCTTCACCGTTTCTGCCATAACCGCTTCAAGCCCTCATTCAACGCCACCATCGGCGTCGACTTCACCGTCAAGACGATCAATTTGGGAGAGCGTCTCGTCGCCTTGCAACTATGGGATACTGCCGGCCAAGAACGGTCAAATTTCTCAACATTTCGGCTGCTATTACCACATCTCGTTCACGATAGTTGCCTTATGTTGACGTTAAACTCAATTTCGTAACACTTTAAAAAGTATAATATGCTAATTCCATTTCAGCAATCTCATTTTTTAAGTCCATGAGAAGGTTTTATCAAATTGATTCAACTCGGGCAATGTTTTCTTTAAACTGGATCCGCGCTTGTACCGCTAAAGAAGAAGAAATCAAAAGAATGGACCTTAAATTTTTCCGAATCTTAAATTCTGTTAATTAGATGCACTTTTCAAGCTGTTGTAGAGTACATTAAGTTTGCAGATTTCGAAGTATAACGAAACAGTACTTCCGCAAGGCGGACGGGGTGGTGTTGATGTACGACGTAACGTCGGAGCAGTCTTTCCTGAACCTGCGCAACTGGATGGGAAGCGTCAAGGACGGTGTGGATGATAATTGCGTGCTCTGCATCGTAGGCAACAAGGTCGACTTGTACGAAAATGACGAATCGCGCGTCGTCAAGTACAAGCATGGCGAAAGATTGGCCGAAGTAAGTCTGCTGAATTTTAGCGTTCATTTTTACCACTCAGGCTTAGACTTAGTTACTAGGCAAGAAAGGGCAGTGATAAGTAGCCAGACCTTGTATTCCCACAAAAAAACGCTTCTTGTAAATGTTAAATACAGCAAGTGATTATTATAACGCACTGATCTGTATAATTATTGATATAGAGAATGTATAATTTGATATATCGCAATTATAATGGGTCGCGCAAATTGCAGGATTGCAAGGCATTATTTTTCGAGACAAGCGCCTCTTCTGGTCGAGGAATCACGGAATGCATGCGAGCTGTGGCAATGTAATCTGCAAAATTTTCTTCGATTCTTTAGATTACTGAAAAAAGTTTTTTAGCCACTTGCAAGAACGCGAAGACCAGCACTTGGAAGATGCTTTGAAACTCGAACTGGAAGTGCAACGTAAAAGAAAATGCTGCAGTAAGGGCGACTAAAGCTCGTCTAATTTATTCAAGGCTGGGGAGTAATAATCTGGTTATTTTGTCGTAGCGCTGTATCTATGTATGCATTTTTGTTTAATTCGGGTTGCTGCATCCAAAGAAATTTTCGATATTTCTTTATTGCTACTGCATCCTCTGACCTGATTAGGATATTTATTGAGATATTTACTGTACTACTGAAAAATAGTCTATTATCATTTGAATTGCTTGAGGATGTCATGTTTGGTCGCAGAAATAAAGCCCGACTCTGCCGGTGTAAAACGCCATTTAAGAATGCTGCAAAAACACATCATGTAGTTCAATTTACAGATCAGCTTAAACGCTATAGTTCGCTGACTGCGAAAATTTCGGAATTTCCTCCATGCAGTCGAGTGGCTCAAATATTCTTCATACAATATATCGCTTTAATTTTGAGGCTAAAACTAGTTGCGTGTGATTAGCTGTGTACTAGTAAACAAAGCTATGTGCTGATGTACTGATACACAAAGGAGCGTTCGCAGTTGCGTTCGCTGCAATGGAAAGTTTTTATCCGTTCTACCAATGTGCGCTGTAAGTCTGTTTGCGCAAGCAAGCTTTCGGGGATGCTAATCAGATAATCTAGTTTTCGCTAGGCATCCTTACATTGTTGAGGTTTAAAGGAACGTGTCTGCTCACACAGACGCTAATTCATCGACACATACGCGTACTCGCTCATCGTATGTTGGCGATAAGGTTCGGTGACAAAATGATGATTCTCCAGTATTACTTGCTCGCGTCGATTATTTTTGCTTCCAACCTGGCGCAGGTAAGCTAGCCAATGTGAAATTTAATATCGCATAGGAAAGTATTTGTTGCATTACTTGGATTACACAGCAAGTGATGGGACAAAACTAAAAGTGCAAAGGATAGTTTTGTGTCACCATTTTACCTCTTTGACGAAAATGAGCGTCTACGAAGCAAAATTATGAACGTGCTGTTTCGTAAAATCATGCCAATTTCTATGTTAAAGCCATTCTGAATGCCAAATTCAGACTTGTCATGTCGGTGGCGCTCAACTCAAAAGTCACTATTGCTATAACGTTGAATTTGTAGCAGGTTAGATATACTTTAGTATGGTGATTCATTGCCTGAATCCCTACTTGTACCGTCAAACGAAAGTTTAATGAAGCCGATCAATGCTTATTGCGTCGCCGCTCGTACTTTCAGGGCCAATCTATCGCCGCTTTGGATTGGATTCAAGACCGCATCCTCTGTCCCCTCTTTGAAATATGCCATCAAGAACCTGCTCATTTGACGTGCACGACGTCGAATTGCGTAGCCTTAAAATTTATCGAATTTGGCATTGTGCCAGACGTGTTGCAAAAGGCACCCCCCGAAATGCTGAAGGTACGATTTGCAAATATCTGATTGGTTTGTGGAGTACATTTTAAAAAATACACGAAATATTACAGGTTCAATATGGGTCAAAGGAGGTTCAATTAGGAAACAATATGACAGTCGCTGAAACTACATATATGCCAACAGTTCTGTCTTGGACGACGGAGCCGAATATGCTGTACACGCTCATGTTTAGTGGTTCGTCGCAAACTTAAACTAAATATGCAGTATACGAATTCTTTTACGCCTCTCATTATTTTTCGTTCAATTTCGCACCAAAATTGTTAAAAATTGCCATTTTAGTTTTAAAATCATTTATTATATGCAGATGCGTATTTTACATGTACAGCGATGATGTATCAATGATCAAAATAAATAAACAAATGGACTTCATGATTGAAGGAACGTACAGTTCATGAATACACTACATAGGATTGTCAAAATTTTCTTGTTAAACTAACTTTTCATTCTCGTAACAGCGCTAGTTTAGATCCCGATGCACCAAGTGATCAAGATGCATCAGCGAGATCAGCCCGACACTGGCTAGTAACAAATATTCCAGGAATTGATATTGCAAGAGGGAACACAATTCGACCATATTTCGGTCCCGGCCCACCCGCCGGTTCAGGTACTGTCCTTTGATTCAAAGTAGCAATCTGCTGCCTTATAAAAATATTGAAAATTATGTTTCAGTCCACTGTTATCGTAATCTTTCTGTCATACAGTTAACTGCGACGCAATTACCAAGACTTTAGCAGTTTTATGATGCTGCACGTGTCAATAACATTTATCAAACTTTATAGGGCGCAGTTGACAGGAAAGTATTTCCTAAATCTAATGCAATTTCATAAATACCATTTTTTTTTCAACGCAAATGCTTTCATTCTTTCGGACTTGAAATAATTAGCGCCTATTTTTCTTTCATCATTTATGAGAATTAAAGTGAATTTAATAGGAATGCCATATGTCATTAAAGTAATCGATTTCACACTACGTTTGATTGTAGGTTTTCACCGCTACAATTTTTTGGTCTACAAGCAAAATGGAAGAATCACCGCGACAGATGCGACGGACGGCTACAACGGGCCGGATAAAGTGCGTACCTGTCAACTCATCGATGAAGCGTTCCCCAATGACCCCATGAGGGCTGCTCGTCTTAAAGACAACCTTCATTGGAGCCCAGAGCGATTTGCAGCCAAAAACGGACTTGGCGAACTCGTCGCCGGAAATTTCTTTCGCGCTCAGTTTGATGGTATTTGAGGATATGTAAAGAGAGCAAGATTAACTGAGATCCCTGTGATTCTCCTTTGAACATATGAAATGGATTTGAGCTCGATAATTACTGTCTTCTCTCTGGAGGTAGTACAATAAGACGTTCCCGACACTTCACACTCTGTCTAACATGAACTACAGTATTATCTTTCAATAAATGCGGCGGACACATTGCTGACACCCCTAAAGAACACGGTAGAATATCTTTTTGAACTTGGGCACTAACTACCAATAGCTTTCGCTTGAGAAAAAATACTAGAGTGAGGTTACTGTATCTATGATTGCAGCTTAATTGATCATCTTTTCTCATAGCTCAAAGTAAGTTTGTCATTCAACCATTCTGGTTTGATTTTACTATGTCCATGGTCCCTGTTTTGTTCAGTACAGTTACAACTGGTATATCCATGCAGACTCTGAACTGTTCCCATGTGTATGTGATGTGCCTATCTGAGACCTGTGCCTTTCTGAAACTATATATTAAACTCGGCTGCGTTACACTACAGGTCTCTCCAAGGGCTTTTACATTGGAGTGACCTACGTCATAGAACTGTAGTGCGAGGCAGCCAGGTTCCAGAAAGGCACAGGTCTCAGAAAGGCACGTCACATATACACCCTATACATGATATGAACATATCAGAACGACACGTGCAAAAGAGAAATCGAGCCCGTTTGCCGGACGCTACCATTCCCACTTTGATAAGGACATTTTTCAATCTAAAAAGGGCCTTTCACGAGTTAAATGACTATGAAAAGTAGCCTCATTGAATTGGAAAATGTTCTTACTATGGCGGAAATGCAATTTATTTGCGAATTACTCTTCTACTTTAAAATCCTTTTATTTGCACAGAAAAATGTTACAGTAATAGTTGGTTGAGCGACAAACAACACCACGCAGCGCTTTATATCGACAGTTCCAGCTGACCGAAGCATCTGTATTTACAATTGCGGCAGATGAGACGTGCAGACAAAGATCCGAGCATAAACAGGTAAAGTATTCCGAACGGAAAGAAAATTAAAACTCCAATCAGTACTATCACGATCGTGCAACAGTCGTGTGTTTGTTTCCAATTTGATGCCTGAATTAACAACATTTCACGACTGAAGATTAGGCGCAAGAGGTCGTAGAGACCAGACCTGTTAAAACCAGCTCTAAGAACAAATTATGAATTTAGTTTAATTTCTGCTGGCAATTAAACTATAGTTCAAGAAAACTGGATAAATTTTGTTGGTGAAAATAAAAATATATTCCTGATACGATTATCGCGTTCTATAAATGCATTTTCCTCATGGACCGAAATATTCTCGAAAAACTATTGTACTCCTCCACCTTCTCAAGTCCTTAAACATTAACAAATTAAAGTACCTGGCATTCTGGGCATATGAGCGGGCCAAAACGGCTCCGTGGATTATACTGTCGTGCCTGCGGTTTTGGGTGTACTGAAATTGAACATAATGAGCACCGGAAAACATTATTAATAAAATATATTTGATAGTCGAGTTTTGAATTCGCACCTGTCGGTGTAGCTGAAGCTGGTGGTACGGTCGGAGGAGGTGGAGGGTAATGAGTTGGGCAGTTTACCGCTACAGAGTAGGGCGGCGGTTGCTCCACGTTAATGTCAGTCATACCAACAATATGTGGCGAGTCTTCACGTTGGGTCAAAATAATGCTGAGCACGCTTCGCGCTGAGCTTCAGAAAGATGATAGCACTGCCTTGTGTTGCTCTGCGTGCTGTTAATATCGTGCACATTTTATGATAAGAGCAGTTGGCCCAGGGTGTACTGATCATTTGACATAGACGCTCTTTGAACAAAGGCACGGGATTGCTTCCTACGCCGGCGAATCATGCAAGTATGACGCGTGCATTGACGATGATGCATATCATCTGAATATGACACCAATTTATGTCATACCTCCATGTGACAGCAGCAGTATCGGCAAGAGAGATCCACGCCTACATATTTCATGTTGTCTCGAATATAAGCCCCGGTATGTCTATCTTCGTGGACCGAGCATGGAGCGTCATAAGGAACCGCTGGCGTCATTCTTCAGTAAAGAGTCGCGTCTACTTTCTATAGATGTAACTCTTTTTGACTCGCGGTCTCGCAGAGAACATTAAAGGATTGGAATACGATAGATATTTCAGCGACGTCGATTGAGTGCTGCGGTGTTCCGCCGGAGTCGTTAGCAGGCAGTTCTAAGCGGGAGCTTGCGCTGCTGCCTGTTTCATTGCTGTCGATTCCGAGCGCCCCGCCCTAATCAATGTTCCAAATCCCAACGACATCATAGCGAGTAATTGTCTGTACGAAAATAGCCAAGTCATAAAGATTTGCGATGTCTTCTTCCATTGCAGTTTTCTACTTTATTATGTTAAATGTCATCGTATCATCAAAGACTGATGAATGGGAATGCAGTGTGAGCCATCTGGGCAATTGGTTTAGCGAGACAAGTATCGAATTGAACTGCGAGCGGTACAAAGGTTGGTTTCTTCCGTTGTTAGCCAAAGCAAATTTTGTCCGGTTGCACTGTATGGACTAGCAAGTGAGTGGTACTGAGAGCAAGCGGCACAGAGAAATGAATAATCAATGATGTAATTACATAGGCGTCGGCTCTGCATGCATTATCGGCAGCGGCTGGTGTCAATTAATGCCATATTTGTTGTCTCACTCGCGACAACGTATTGTACTCGGGGAAGTCGACTACTAATTATTGATGTTGCAAAGGAAACCTCGGGTCAGACAGCAGCAAGGTGATCTTGCTACATGCATTTTATGACGCTGCATCAGAATGTCGCATTATTTTCGTCGAAACAAGCTCTCAATTAACAATAAGGGCAGCGAATGTGTCCATTTTTAGTTCGCATCACGCATTTGGCAAAGAATTTAGGCGTCGCGCGTAACAGATGTTCAGAAATGGCATTCTACCTACTTTGATGGTTTTGTGTAACTGCGCACAACGAATATTTTGTTTCCAATTCTTTCGCTATTTAAGAAAAGAGAATGCGCACAATCCAATGAAAATACCGAATTCACTGTATTTAACTGCATACTACAAAGCTGTCTTACTAGGATGTGTAGACGAGATCTTTCAGCGCTGCCTTTCTCTGGATGTAACCAACTATTATTACAGACGAAATTGATCAGTGCTGTCATTTCTTGGATAAATGCTATGAGGAACAGCGAGGTCGAAAGCTGTGCGACGATCACCTGTGCGACTGTCTCGACGAAGCAGCAATAAAGGACGATGCTTGCAAAAGTATTCATATTCCCGCTTTCTGCGACGCTGCGCGCTCCTTTGGTCAAAACGCATACGAAGAAGCGGCACGAGTGAACGAAAAATTAGGAATAGAAGTAGAAGTTGTGAAGGTTGAAGACGAGTCAACTTCTTCTGCTGCCGTCATTTCTAAAAGCATTGGACTGCTGATGATAGCATCATTTAGTTGGATGATAATCACATTTTTTTGAATTGATTTTTCGGTGGCTAATTTTAGGAATGTTTAATAAAGTAGGAGGAATTTATGATACGCACGCTATGGTACTCTATTGTCAATTCTGCGTTTCAAACTGCAAGCGTTTATCGAAATACGATAGTAGTGCCCTTAATAGCGTGCGCCACTCAACATATGAAGCGATCAGAAAAGATTTGCATGAAATTAGATCTCATGTGCAGATTTGATTGCCAAATCTAAGCGGCAGCGGCTGATAAAGTAAGAGCACGAAATTTGAGTCAGAGTACGATACAAACGCGCTTCGTGCGAAATTCGGACTACTGGCAGCAACACAAATGGCAATGTCATCACAGTTTTGCGTTTAACTTTCTTTTACGGTTCCTTTGTCGCAAGATGTTGACATTTAAAAATGTCGATTGGCAGCCGCACGGTTGGTAAGAGACCTCTGAAAACGAAATCATGCAGTTATCGCTCACTGATTCTGCTGTCATGTTAGAGTAAAGTGCAAATTTGGACCGCACACGAACACTGAGCTGCTCTTATGTTGTACCAATCGGTTGACAAAAAGCTCCTCGCCTTGAGGTACCAGCATTTCGATGAGCGTCTCGTGCACGGCTCCAACAATGCAGGGCGTACCGCCATAGCTGCACAAGCGTTTGGCTGAATTGTCCATTAAATCATATCAAGTAATATCATCTTGGATTAATCGGCGACTGATTTCCGTAGAGGCATACAGGGGTCAATTTCATAAAACTATTGAGAATTGAGAATTGAGTATTGTGTATTGCGAATTGTGAATTGCAATCACAACAGTTTTATGAAACTAACAATTGAGAATTGAGTGCTGAGAATTGAGAATTGAGGGTTTATTTCTCAATTATCAATTCTCAATAGTTTTATGAAATTGGCCCCAGAATGCTTAAGTCAATCACTATTAGAACACGGCTTATCAATGTTTGTTGAAATCTGTAGAGTAAAACGGAAGTCGGCAGTTTTGTAAAATCAGAGATGCATAGCTTAGAGGAAATGGCGTCGTCCAGAATTTTTCGCAAATTCTTATTTGACGGATAAATTTTATGGTATCTTTTCTTGTGAGATCGACAGGTTGGGATTCTCTAATCCAAGAATGAAAGCTTGGTAAAAGACTGAATAATTTTCGTACAAAATACTTGGTCGAAGTGTTTCTCTATGCGTTCACAAAGTGAAACCGGATGTCTTATGAGATGTGAACTAATAGAAAACAGAATCTTAGCCTTTATGCTTATAGATGCAGACTGACAAGCAGAAAGCTGTCAATTGCTAACAGCATCAAACTGAGCGGCCACCCCACTACGAATGAAAATTACCTCTTTGCCATGCTTCTCCACATTGTCCACTAACTATTGCACATCAGTTTGTCGACATAACGCCGCTCCCCATTATCGCTACTAATCCGATAATGTTTTCTTTCAATGAGTGCTGTATTTTGGAGGATTTTCTAATACAAGATTTAAGTTCAATTCAGATATATTATCTGTGACGTTTGTTTGTTAGCATCTGTAACAATTTACCGTTCTTATGTTAGCATATAAGAACTAGACAAAACATCGCCAAGACGGGTGGAGATTTATCATCGCCCGCTTTGCTCATGGTTTGTGAAATAGCGGTTGCATGCGCTCTAGCGCTTGCTGTTCCGTTGCCCTGTGAATTATGTTGAAAGATAAGACCTGCGAAAACATCTGAACATACTATTCTCTAATTAGAGAACTGACCAAAATGCAGAAGTTTTGCCGTCGAAACGGCTTTACATTGCTGCTCTTGCTTGTTATTATTGGAATGGTTTCCTGGAATATGGTAAAAATGAAATCCAAAGAATACATTGGCTCCAAACGTCTTTTTACGAGTCAGGTGAGGACTGTCAAAGGCATACCTATTCACATGATCATTACTGCTATGAATAATCGAAGCACTCTGGATGCTATAGAACTTTGTTCTGTCTATTCAATGGCCAGCTCGCATCCAAATCGCACTATAATGGTACACGTTCGTAAGGAGCTGCCTGATATGCATCTGTGGTCCAGTCTTGACAACGTTGTCATCCGCCTCATAAAGGATTCAACTGTATGCGCCGACACGCCTGCCGAGAAATTCTACTCTAAATTCATTCACAAACTGATGCCAAGATCAAAATTTGGCGCGGTTGAACTATCGGACATTCTTCGCGTGTGCATTGTCTACAGACTCGGTGGAACTTATGTCGACACGGATGTTATCCAGCTGGCATCATTTAATGAGTCAATTGAACAATTTGTTCTTAATCAAGAAGACGGAGCTGTGAATGCCCTCTTTCACTTCAAAAATAAAGGAAACAAGCATCTTGGCAAAATTTTGGCTGAAATGGACAAGTCTTTCGAATTCAACGTTTGGGGATCAATTGGAATAAGCCAGTTTGCCACAGAGTTCAAAAGAAGATCAAGCATTGTGAAGATACCTGCAGAGTCAATAATCCCTATTGATTATCCTGATGCAGTTGAAGCTTTTTTGAATCCTAAGAATGCCGATTCTACAAAAGCGACTGTTGAGGCCAAGAAATCAGTTGGATTGCACATTTTCAGAGCAATGCTGTATTGGAGTAACATTACACACTATTCGTCGGCTACTTATTTAGCAAAAATCATCAAAGACCGCTGCAAACCCATTTATCAACATAAAGTTGTATGCCCTATGTCAAAAGATGTTACTATTGATGATACTGATTGTAATTTGCTCTTTGAGGGAAAACAAACTGAATAGCGACAGGATTCAAGACTTCATTATGATGCAGTAAATGCTTGACAATTAGCACAAAATCCCTGCCACTCCAGCAATAGGATCGATTTTGCGTTGTTTTCTCTCTTAATCGTAATAAAGGAGTACGCGAAATCTTGCATGCCGTTTAAATGATGTAAAATGTGCTGTTGTGATTGAATTTTCAAGATTAAAATACGCCAGTTTTAGTTTAAAAGTGCTCTACCAGATGGAACAAATCACATTAAATTTAGTTGCGTATAATCAGAGTTATTGATCAGCAAACTTGTATACAAACATTTGACGCACCCTATAGTCCGACCGACTGAGGGTAGGCAGCGTGGAGCTGACGTTATCCTTCTGTTGTCATGCATTAATCAATTGCCACGCTTCATTCAACGATCTGGCTACGCTACCGTTAGCTTTGCGTGCTTGTATCTGGTCACTAGCTGATTTTTTATCTCGATGTAATAACACCGGTGAATAGAGCGCGTCGAACGGTGAATGCGCGGCATCGCTTTGCTTTATATTTCTACTTTTCTCAATGTCTCTTTAATTGTTTGATCATGGAGCGTTTGATGACTGATTACTTGTTTAAAAATAACTTTCATCAATATTTGTTTCATTAACAATCTCATGATATGATGCAAAGAGTGTAAAATCGCTCATACTCCTGCTTTTTCGAATAGTGTCATCTGCTTCCGACTTGATCATCAGTACGCTGCTTGACGGTCAACTACCCACATAAAGAAAAATCATACTTTCAATCGCTAACTTTGGAAGCGCCGGATTGCAATCATATTTCAGCGTAACAAGCACCATGTATCGTGGCTACAATCGCTATGTCGTCGCTATTTTGGCAGTTGCTGCTATATACTTTATTATTCTGTTCTTTGATGAAACGAGAACCGCCAAAACAAGAACAGTTATAAAAGCGACTTCCGATGACAAAATAGGAATAAGCGCCAAAGCATCGGGAAATTTGAAGAAAGACAAAGAAAACAATAATTGCCCAAAATGGGAAGCATGGAGAGATGCGTATCGTATCTGTATGGCAAAAAAGTCAACTTCTTTCGCCCTTGGCAATTTATGGCAACATTGGCGTGATATTTGGAACAAATGCTTTTTGGAAACGAAAATCAAAAACGCATCAAAGCAGCTGCGTATCGTCACCATCAAAAACGTGGAGGATATAAAACTGGCTATACAACCTGCTAGCGGAAATGACATTTCTAGTTGTACTGTCGTCACACTGGGCGTAGGCGGCGATATTGCGGCCGAGAGGGCCATGTCGACCCTCAATCCCGTCTGCCAATTTTATGGGGCTGATCCGATTCAAGAATATGGATCGATTTACTCAGAAATCGGCACTTATTTCGAGATTGCAGTTGGAGCAGAAAGTGGAGTTTTGAACGCCTCTGTTAAGAACGGACCAGGTAAGCGTACCTCTTGTTCGAGATTACAATTTCAACAGCTCTTACATATGTTCGTTCTGAAAAATGAATATGATGGATAGTATTAATACTTGAAAAAGTTTATACAGCATAAATGTGGCCTCGATGAGCGTCTCTGTAGTGGTACTGGCAGTAATTATGACCTTTAGTCAACTTTCTAGTGCTTAGTAGCAGCCAAAGTCATATAATCCCGTTTCAGGTGCTTCTGATTATACTTGGAAGGCTGTTCCCGTGATCGATTTGCCCTCATTTCTTCTAAATTACGTCAATAAAAGCATAATCGACCATTTGTGGATCGACAATGAAGGACCTGAATATCGTATGCTGCCTCTGTTGCAGAGGAAAGGGGATTTGGAGAGGAAGGGAATTACCGTCTGTCAGTTGAATGTCGAAATGCATTGGCCGCTTCGAAAATACGGCTTTGACGAGGACCAATTTGGAAGAATGTTCCTCGATTTTGCAGAAAAATCTGATTTCGTACTGATGAATTTGCACCGTCCCGGCAGACACTTTCGAACATTCTTCTTTAATGCATATCATCCCTATTGTGTTCAAAGTTATTTTGGTGACTGGTGTTAGCTGTTGTGCTGTGCTTTTTTTCTTGCACTATCTATAAGTTTTTACATCAAAATGAACAGTGTGTTCAACTCTAGGTTCTTGTCGTATTTTGCAATCGGACGGTACATGAAATCCTTTTTTGCGAGCATTTCATTGTTTATGTGTAAGTGTCAGTTTACTCCATGTTTCGTCAGGGAAACTTGTTCATTAAAGTTTTATGGTATTTTCGGACGTTTCAAATCAAAGTTTTATTAAATGTTAAATTTCGATGAATTCTTGAACCTTTTATAATCTCTGCCTATGTTAGCTGAAAATGCTTATGCTTCAAAATGTCCGTTGGGTCTTTATCCGTTTCGGCTTTACTTTATCGCTCCCAAAGTTTTAAAAAATCGAACCCAAAAAATCATACAGCAAATGCACTGGTTGGTAGCATAAAATCGCAATATACGCACTGTGCAAAAAGTTCAATTCTTTAGGAACCGGAAAGTTAGTCAAAGTGAATAAGGACATCGATAAATGCAGCTGGAATACGAAATAGTTCAGCCGACTAAGGGTAAGCAGTGTTGAGCTGAGGTTATACTTCTGTTGTCATTCATTAATCAATTGCCACGCTTCATTCAACGATATTGCTACACTACTGTTTGCTGCATATGTTCGTATCTAGTCGACAACTAATTTTTATCTCGATGACACAACACCGGTGAATAGAGCGCGTCAAACGGTGCATGCGTGTCATCGCTTTGCTTAAAATTTCTATATTACTGAGTGTGTCATCCATTGTTTGATCATGAAGCGTTTTGTGACGGATTTCCTCTTTAAAAATAACAGTTCGAAACCTGTCACAAATGTATTTCAATGTGATTTGGGGTAGATAACAACAGCGCGTACATATACTGACACAGTGCAGTTTTGGACAAGCGCCATCAATAAAAAGACATTGACACGAGCGATTGGAGAACATTCCAGGTTCTTCGAGAACTTTCCTAGGGTTAATGCAAAATAAATGTGTGTGCGAAGTCCTTTCTGTAATCCCATCGAATTGCCTTCTGATGAATATAGTGTGCAAATTCTTTTACATTAATAAACGTAAAAGACAAGTGGGACTAGACCACAAGAACCCATAGGCAGCTTGCAAACTCCGCGCCGCTGAGCGGTACGGTTGACATAGTATAGCAGGGGTGGCATGCGAAAACTCAAGCAGATGGAGCGGCACGTTAGCGCCGCGCTCTCCGCTAGTATGATATAAAGAGTGTAAAAATAGCTCATACTCTTCCGTTTTCTAATAGTGTCATCTGCTTCCGATTTTATCATTAATACGCTGCTTGACGGTCAGTTACTCATACAAAGAAATTGATCATATTTTCTATCGTTATTTAGGGAATGCCTTATTAGAATATGATCTCGGCGTAACTACCACTATGTATGGTGGCTACAATCGCTCTGTCATTATTATTTTGGCAGCTTCTACTTTATGCTTTATTATTCTGTTCCTTGATGAAACGAGAACCGCCAAAACAACGTCGGTTATGAGAGCGACTTCCGATGGAAAAGTAGGAAAACGAGTCGAAACGGCAGGGAAAAAAAGTAATTGCACGAAATGGGAAGCATGGAGAGATGAGTTTCGTGTATGTATGGCACAAAAGTCGACTTCTTTCGACCTTGGCGATTTATGGTACTATTGGCGTGATGTTTGGTTCAAATGCTTTCGGGCAACGAAGATCAAAAATGCATATAAGCAGCTGCGCATCGTAACAATTGAAAACTTGGACGATATAAAACATGCTAAACAATCTGTTGCAGGAAAGAACAATGCTAGTTGTACTGTTGTTACACTGGGCGTAGGCGGCGATATTATGGCAGAGAGGGCCATGTCGGCCCTCAATCCCGAGTGCCAATTTTATGGGGCTGATCCGATTCAAGAATATGGATCGATTTACTCAGAAATCGGCACTTATTTCGAGATTGCAGTTGGATCAGAAAGTGGAGTCTTGAACGCCTCTGTTAAGAACGGACCAGGTAAGCGTACCTCTTGTTCGAGATTACAATTTCAACAACTCTTACATATGTTTCATTCAGAAAAATAGATGTGGTGGATAGTTTTAAAATGTGACTATGTTTATAGAACATAGTCACGGCCGAGATGAGCGTCTCTGTAGAGATACTGGCAGTATTTACGACCTTTACCTTCTAGTGCATAGAGTAGCCAGAGTCAGGATACTAATTTCAGGTGATGCTGATTATACTTGGAAGGTTGTTCCGGTGATCGATTTATCCTCATTTCTCCTAAATTACGTCAATAAAAACATAATCGACCATTTGTGGATCGACAATGAAGGACCTGAATATCGTATGCTGCCTCTGTTGCAGAGGAAAGGCGATTTGGACAGGAAGGGAATTACCGTCTGTCAGCTGAATGTCGAGATGCACTGGCCATTTCTAGATTACGGCTTTGACGAGGAGCAATTTGGACGAATGATTCTCGATTTTGCAGAAAAATCCGATTTCGTACTGATGAAATTGCACCATGGCGCTCCCAGGCATTATCGAGCATTCTTTTTTAATGCATTTGATCCCTATTGTGTTCATCGCTACTTTGGTGACAGATGTTAGCCGCTGATTTGCGTCGTTTACTTTGCTGCACTTGTCAGTTTCTGCATCAATTGCAGAGTTGTGCATACATTCCGATTCATCTCATCATTTGCAATCGAACGGTACATAGAAATAGCTTTTTTGTGAATTTTTTACTAAGAGGCTACAAGCGTACTCGGCTCTGAAGTAACCAACCCAGTCTCTAGACTTGAGCATGTTTCCTTAATTATGGCCCACCGCGTTTTTAGGCCAAGCTGTTTTTTGACATGGCTTTCCTCTTTGTAGCATAATTAGCCATCTTCATTTGTTAAAGGGCAGTCATAGACACATATTGTCAGTTTCACTTTTCGTACCTGTTGCCCTACACTTTCTTTCGACTTTCGTCATTGATGTTCTCAAGTCATACCAACTCAAGAGATATGATAAAGGTATGGCACTGCATCATTGAACATCTGTTCACTTTCTCACGATGAAACGACGTACGACTGCTTTGCCCAATATCAATGTGATTAGCCGTAGCGTTTAAGGGTTTAAGGAAAAATTTTGAAGAAGGGCTGACTCTAATACTAAAACGAGTTGTTTATCGATTATATTATGCCTTTCTCTTGTCATTAAATTGTCTCTACAAGCATGTCCTGATGGTTGGCGTCCATCAGAATTTAAATCAGTTACGTTATAGCACTTAATCATCTTTATAAGGTCGGTCTTTGGCGGGTCCCCTGACCGACGTTATAAACACAGTTGACTGTGCTTTGAACTTTATAATCTTCTACTGAAATGGAAGAAAGCGTAATAATCTTTGTGAGAAAAATAATATGGATAAAGCGAGAAGACATTCTGCAGAGAAGGAAAATTAAAGCTGAAGATATAAAACGCAAGCTTTTGCTATCGTGAAATGATATTAAACCTCTTTCGACCGATACGCGAAATCTTTATTGACCAACTTTTACTCGTTTTTTGTCCTCTGCATTGTTGGCTTAATAATAAACTCATGAATTGACGATGAGACACATTCCTACACACTTTTCTCCTCCATACACGTGCAATGCAACGACGAACGCACAATTCGGGCATTTATTTGTCGGACTCTTCTTTCTAGTCCGCAAGCCTTGCTGCGTGTCTTGAGAATCGATGGTTAACAAATTTTTATTCACAACGCGAGCAACGTGAGAGTGACGATACAAGTAATACAGGAGTGACTGTCAACCGTTTTGTGCGCCTACTATTTATAGAGTCGTGGCACATCCATGACCTTTTGATCATATCTTTAAGACCGACCTAGTAATTGTGATCTTAGGGCGGTAACCTCGTAAAGGTACTTCTAATAAATCGCTTTGTGGCATCCATGGAATGATGCCTGCAATAGTAAGCATAGGCTATATATATGGTATGCGGCTCAAGATAACATCAAGAGAATGAGTCAAGGTGAGAACATTAGCAATACATCATAAGAATGTGTGCTGGAGGTCGCTAGGCGTGAAGACGCGAAGGTATGAACATCCGCTACTGACCGGTGACCTAGGTCATTCCGTTCCCGGTCGAGTTCTTCTTTGATCTTTGCCGACGCTTGACGCTGTAGGTAGTCGGGATTCAGGTAGTTCCCGACATATTTTTGAAATGGTCTCCAGTTTACGACGAGTTAATGCGATTGACGACATTTCTGATACTTGCTTCTCTCTATTCCAATTCGGATAGTTTTGCAGTTTTTAAAATATTCCTTAATATGTTGAAATTACAGCGGATGGTGGTATCTTCATGGTTGCGGTGGTAATGCTGCTTTGAATGACAAATGAGCGCCACCGTATCGCGGCTATGGATTTTTCTGGAATGCTGGTTCCATCGAAATCCATGCAGTCTCGTATGATGCTACAAGTGGGGTGTAGTAAAATTTTCTAGCTTTCTTCTGCATATATTAATTGGAGGAAAATTCTGGATAACTACTTCATCCTCGAATTCGCTGTCATTACTTAAAGAAATTTATTCATTAATGTCCCTTGGATTCGGAAATACCTTGGTACACATATGATTACGTTAAGAACACTACGTTGTGATTTTTGTTTCGACTCAGATGTGCGCACTATGTGTAAATGTCATGACCCATCGATGGCATAATTAGTGAACATTAAATTGGCTAGCGAAATGTGGTCACACAAACACAAAAGAGGGAGAGAGTCAGTGCAATAAGCTTACTTCGTCCCCTGTTCGATCACCTCTGGTAAAAGCAAGCGAAGAGTACAGATTGAACCATAGAATATCGCAAAATGTACTTAGCAGACTACTCTATTGTACATGTAGAGACACTGATTTACAAAATAAAATCTCACGTTTTACACAAATAAACAGGCCTACAGTATGCTTGAATGTTTCTTGCATTTCGCATGTTGGAAAATGACACTATTTTGGTTTTTTTGAACGTTCCGTAACGTTTAACCTTGCTGATCTGGCGCTGTATCATATCGCCTCACTCTGCAATCGTATCCTGCACATTACTGGCTCGTCAGAAAGCTGCGTATCAATAAATTATAATACAGTATACTAAACCATTCCCATATCAGATGATGCGTACCATTCCTACCGTTTCGCCATCGATCTAATTTTAGGATTATGTTCTTTTTTGTGCTTGTTTCGCTAGATATTGAGTTCGGCTTGTTCTAGATAAATATTTGCTTCGTTTTTCTTTCAATTGTGGACGAATGCCAGGTAACGGATTTCCTCAAAAACTAGTAAAAGCATGTGTTCCTAGTTAAATTTGTTGTAATCCTATTCACCATTATCGATGCATTTTCCACTTTAGATAAAATGCAGAGCAGATTCTGTTTTTCTGCATAATTACCGTTATTTTAGCTTCATTCTTACTAATGCATTTCATATTAGTGCGCTGCAGTGATTAGTCCAAAGTGATAATTGCTGTGTGTTAGAGTTACAATGAATTGAGAGCTGAATACTGCTGCTTTATTGCATTTATTTAAAATATAACCATAGAGAATATTGAGAGAGAGATTGTAGACTCGAAAACATTTGTTGTATGTATCTTTGATTTACTGACTATTAGAGCCATTAAGGCAAAGGCAAAAGCAAAAGCGGTGGAGAGCGACCAGATGATCATGGCAGCATACAATTCCCTTCACCGGTAGGTTACAGTAAGATAATACGAGTGTTTTAAAACTATTCCAGTTACCGTGGGTGGACCTGATTTCGGCCACTTTTCACGAATTTTCACGATTACTTAAAAATTAAAGATTCTGGTAAAAAAATTGTGATAGGAAGGGATTACTAGACTATTAAGGAGTGTATATACGAAATTTCATGTCAAACCGACAAATTTGAGCAAAGATATACGCTGTGAAAGACGANTCGGTAGCCATATTTTTTGATTCAGAGCATGAATCTCATAAATCTTATACTCAAAAGAAAGCTTATTATTCAGGCTTTCCAGTAATATACCGCTCGTTCGATTCTGTTTAGCTTTAGGGACATAACTTTACACTTTTATCGAAGTGGCCGAAATGAGGTCCCGGCCGGTATGAGGTCCACCCACGGTAACAATCCTCGCAAAGTTTTCTACATACGCGAATTCTTAATTTGAGGGGCAAATAATTCCAGTTCATTGAAAATAGCGTCAGCCGTATATCACCATACAAAAACAGCCTACTTGTTCTATAGAAGTGTCTGTGTTTTTTGCCGTACGATGACGGTACACCTCACTTACCGGAATTGCGTTATAATACGCCACAGGCGCATGCGTTCATTTTTTCCAGTATCGCGTGCATGCGTGTATGGAGTGTTATAACGCAGTTCCGGAATGTGAGGCGCACAGTCCACGTACTTTTTTGTATGTAGAAGGACTCGCAGAGAGTTGAATATTGTCCTGATGTTTGACTCTTGTCTTGATTGGAGTAGTCTGCTGTACTATATATGGTGATATATGGTAGTTGATAACTTTTTGATAGTGGTTTTAGCTGCTTGTTACAATCACCATTTAGTAAGTATGTTTTTAAAGTTTACGGTGCTCTTTAGTTTTACCGCTTCTTTGAATGAAGACTTGCAGGGATATAACATACTTTCTTTAGAGCCGATGGGAGAAAATCAAAACATGGATGGAAGTGTGGGGTGGGGCGACATTAGACGCCCTCGCTCACGATGGCGAGCAGCGTAAGTTCCATCAGTTCCTCAAGAACATGAGCGCTGTCTTCAACTCCTTGGCCATCTTCCTAACTGTGATAGGCTTCCTATTTGCCTGTAAGCTGTTTTATTCATTTTCTATTGGTTTTTAGTTTGTTGGTAATATAATGGCGAAAAATGAATCAATTAATATGCCTTCTCGCATTGTCATTCCTTATATTTGTGCGAAATTCAGCTTAATCGCTTTTTGTGGAGTTATTGAACTAATTAGGTGTATTCATAGAAACACCCTATTTTTTACCAGAGTTCAGCCGCATTCATAGATAAATATGATTACATCTTTATGTTTATTAAATAACCTTATCGAACAATATTTTGTGTTTTTTAAGGCTAAATGTGGCTCCCGAGCGCGAACCTCATATGCAGTATGGTAAGTTTAATTCAATGTCTTGTAAAGAATATACAGGGGGAACTAAATAATTTCGCTTTTGCGTTTTTTTAAATGCTGGTATCTCTGCGAAAAGTATTTGTCCAGTGGAAAAAATTTTCTGCTTTGTAGCAACGAAAATGGGCTACAAAACAAAAATTTGTTTGTCATTGGACAACCACTTTTCGCAGAGATACTAATATTTAAAAAAAGCAAAAGCGCATTTACTTATACGACCTAGTAGTAATCTTTGTGACAGATATCTCCATTGCGGTCAACAGTAGCCATAGGTGGCAAATATGGATGCAATCCAATTTAATTATTTAGGCAACAACATACCCAGGAACGATCCCATCCATCATAACCAATCATGGCAAAGAAGACCTGTCCCTCTTTCGCGCCAATTAAATGGATTCAGTCAACTTGTTGAAGCCCATTCAGATTGGTTTCGTCCTCTGCACCGCGATGGCAAACTGCTCTGCTGCTTGGCAGTTCAACTCCAAGTTCGATCTGCGGTATGCTACGTTTTGTTAGTTTATGAACACCACTGGTCTAATATTCTTTTACACATAGGAACTAGTTTAAAAAAACGCAAATTCAAAATTTTTGCATTATACCGTTTATTTTCAATGATTTATGGAAGATACAAATTTATTAAACGTTAAGAACTTCAGGCAAATATTAATGTACTTTTGATTCACACTGGGCATAAGTAGTGCCTGTCAATTTGACTGATCATTTGCACAGAGTGTCCCAAAAAAGGTAGGCAACGTAACTTGAGAATAGGTTAGTGCTCATAGCTCAAATTTTAACTGTATGGTGTCCTAGCAAATTTCGTCCAGTGGGCGGAGTTTCGGCCGCCTCCTTTACAAACTGTCGTTGCGGGACTGGAAAATGTGCGAAAAAAAGATCCTTGAAGCGGAGGTGACTTTGAAGGGTCACTGTAAAGCGGAGAACTGAGATGGTGAGCTGATTTTTGGGCCAGGGGTAGTCCACGAAAGTGCGAATGTTTTGCAAGAGACATTTTGATAATCGGTTAAAACTGCCCCAGTTTCCGATTTTTGGTATATTATTGGGCACTTTTTCTGGGCATTTTTTGGAAAATTTCTGACCAATTTTCAAAACTATTGGGAAAACATTCGCACTTTTTTGGACAACCCCTGGCCCAAAAATCCGCTCACCATCTCAACTCTGCTTTACAGTGACCCTCCAAAGTCAGCTCCGATTTAGGGCCATTTTTTCGCACATTTTCCAGTCCCGCAACGACAATTCGTAAAGAAGGTGGCCAAAACTTCGCTCACTTAAAGCCCCATATTAGGACACCATACGATTAAAACTTGGGCTCTAGGCACCTCCCTGTTAAAAAGTTATGACGCCTATTTTTTTTGGGCCGCCCTGTAGCATTCATTCTTTATTTAGCCTATCTTGGATGTCATCTGGTTGTGGCTCAAGGGCTGGTATATTGCCGCAGGCGACGCCATCTGCCATGACAGCCATCGTCGCACACCGCGAAAGTTTTTTAGCAATATTGCTATGGTCTGCAATACGTTGGCCACTATTCTCACTATCTTAGGCTTTGCGCTTGCCTGTAAGCTTTTTCATTTTTTTTGACTTGTTTATTGAGCTGTCACTTTATTGTTCCTCAACATAGTACAAATTGATTTTTCTTTTTACATACCCCTTTTTTCATATACCTAATGGAATGGTCAGGCTCTGAAACTAGATTTAACGCTTAAATGCACCATTTAATGATTACGTCTCCTATTTAATTGCACCGGATTTATGGCTTCAGTAACGTTGTACAGTGTGTATATAAATTATTGGCCTAATTAGATATTAGTTTGACCGGAAAGCCGTTTAGCTTTTTGGTCACTTAATTTTAATGCGTATAACTCCATGAAAGCGCAACCAAACTGAGTGCGGTTTTTTTCATTTGAAAAAGCAGCGTTTAACTTGAATTTACTTTTTAATCATAAAAATTCGATCGCAATAACTTAAGTTATAAAGTTTCTACAGATGTGTAAACTTCGCGCGTGTCTCTTAGATTTTTCCGCAAGCATACCTAGTCGACGAGAAACATGCGACATTAAGCATATCTGCAGAAAGTTTGGAAAATGAGTTATGTTGATCGGATATTTATACTATTACTACAGAGTGATCTAAAAACATTAATGCAGGCGACGTAACTTTCGAATGGGGCAATGCTTTTGGCCCAAATTTTAACCGTATTGTGTCCTAGGATGGGGCTTTAAGTAGGCGGAGTTTGGGCCGCCTCCTTTACAACCTGTCGTTGCGGGACCCCAAAATGTGCGAAAAATGGCCTTAAATTGGAGGCAAGTTTGGAGAGTCACTGTAAAGCGGAGAGTCTAGATGATGAGCTGATTTTTGGGCCAGAGGTTGTCCACAAAAGTGCGAATGTTTTCCCAAACGTTATGAAAATTGGTTAGAAATTTTTCATACAACGCCCAAAAAAGTGCCCATAAATCGGCCAATGGGTCAGTTTGAGCCGATTGTCAGAATTTTTGTTGCAAAGCATTAGCAGCTTTCGGGACTACCCCTGGCCCAAAAATCAGCTCACCATCTCAATTTTCTGCTTTACAGTGACCCTGCAAAGTCACCTCCGATTTAAGGCCATTTTTCGCACATTTTGGGGTCCCGCAACGACAGGTTGTAAAGGAGGCGGCCCAAACTCCGCCCACTTGAAGCCCCATACTAGGACACCATACCGTTAAAATTTGGGCTCTAGGCATGTCCCCATTCAAAAGTTATGTCGTTTTGTTTTGGGCTGCCCTTTAGTATTCATTCTTTATTTAGCCTTTATGGGATGTCATCGGGTTGTGGCTGTTGGGATGGTATAATGCAGCAGTGGACGCCATCTGCCATGACGACCAGCGCCGTACACAGCGAAAGTTTTGCAGCAAGATCTGCAAATACTGCAATATATTGGCTATCGTTTTTCTTTCAATTGTGAACGAAATACCAGGTAACGGATTTGCTTGAAAACTAGTATAACCTGTTTATCCTAGTTAAAGTTATATTAATCCTACTTACAATTATCGATGCATTTTTCATTTCAGATATCGGGCAGTGCATATTCAGTTTTTTACATAATTACCATTGTTTTAGCCTCCTTACTAACATATTTCATATTAGTACGCTGTAGTGATTAGTGTAAAACGATGGTTTTTTACATTTAAGGTTTAATGCATCGTGAACTGAATACTGTTGCTTTAGTGCATTTCTCAAAAATGCACTCATAACGAATATTGAGAGAGAGATTTTAGACAAGAAAAAATTTGTTGTAAAAATGTCTTTGATGTGCTGTTAGTGAAAGCCGTTTAGGCAGAGGTAGAGGATGGAGGTGGAGAGCGCCCAGAACATCATGGTAGCAGACGCCTCACTCCACCGGTAGGTTACAGTATGATATTAAGAATGTTGAGAAATTTTAGTTCAGTTAATAATCCTCCCAAAGTTTTCTACTTATGCGGATGCTTAATTTGGGAAGCAGCTAATATTGGTTCATTGAAAATAGCGTTAATCGTTATCACCTTTCAAAAACAACCTACTTGCCTTGAACATGTGGTCATATGGTTGTGCATATTGTCCCAAAAAAATGCGGGTGATGTACCTTTTGAACGGGGTAGCGCTTTTGGTCCAAATTTTAACCATAAGGTGTCCTAGCATATGGCGTCCAGTGGGCAGAGTTTGGGCCGCCTTCTTTACAAACTGACTTTGCGGGACCCAAAAATGTGCGAAAAAGGGCCTTAAATCGGAGGTGACTTTTGAGGGTCACTGTAAAGCGGAGAACAGAGATGGTGAGCTGGTTTTTAGCACAGGAGTATTCCACAAAAGTGCAAATGTTTTCCCAAAAGTTTTGAAAATTAGTCAGAAATTTCCCAAAAAAGTGCCCGAAAATCTGCCAAAAATCGGCCAATGGGGCAGTTCTGGTCGATTACCAAATTTGTCTTTGCAAATTATTCGCACTTTAGGGGACTACCCCTGGGCCAAAAATCAGCGCACCATCTCAACTCTCCGCTTTACAGTGACCCTCCAAAGTCGCCTCTGATGTAAGGCCCTTTTTTCTCACATCTTGGGGTCCCGCAACGACAGCTTGTAAAGGAGGCGGCCCAAGCTCCGCCCACTGGAAGTTTTATGCCAGGATTCCGTACGGTAAAAATTTGGGTCAAAAGCACTTTCCCATTCAGAAATTACGTAGCCTGTTTTTTTTGGGCCGTAGTATTCATTCTTTGTTTAGCCTATATAGGATGTCATCGGGTTGTGACTGTTGGGATGGTTTAACGCAGCAGTAGACGCCGTCTGCCATGACGGCTAGCGCCGTACACGGCGACAGTTTTGGAGCAATGTCGCCAAGATCTCCAATTCGTTGGCTGTTGTAGTGACTCTGCTAAGTTTCTTGCTTGCCTGTAAGCTTTTTCATTATTTTTCCAATGGTTTTTTAGTCTGTCGGTAATATATTGGCGAACAATGAACTAATTGTTTTATGTTTTCACGTTTGCCTCTCTTCATATGTCTGACGCACAGAATAGCCAAAGTATTATGACATTGGTGGAATTAAAGTTAATTCACCTTTTGATGATCCCATACCCTCTTGGATCAGATGAGATTAATAGCTTGTAACATTGTACAGTGTGTACATGAACAATTATCTATTTTACTCTAACGAAAAAGATAATCTATTGCACCTCTAGCGTGGTGCATGTGATTTTTCGCTCTCAGAATTTTGATACAAGCGTATCAACATATTAGAGCAATACTTTGATGGAACAAAAATATTTGATATTGGGCATTGATATGTGGAAATAACTAATTGTCAGTTTTCAGTGCAATGTGAATGTGATGCCGTTAGGCAAGCAGTTCAATGGAATGGAGGTGGAGGATAGAGGGTGCAGGCAGCAGTAGCGGTACATCTTTTATTGATTTCAGTTATTTATGAATTTGTGAATTTTCAGTGTGCATTGATATGTGGAAGTGAGTAACAATCAGTTTGCAGTGCAATGTGAAGGTGGAGGGTGCAGGCGGCAGTTGCGGTACGTCTTTTTTGGATTTTAATGATTTATAAATACGTAATTTGTCATAATTTTTTGGATTATTTTACAGAGATTTTTTGCTGTCACATAATTTGGTTGGCGCGCTGAATTTCTGTATTCGGTAGACGAACTGCTCCTATTCAGTTTTTTTCAGATTAATGAAAGCGAGAAAATTAATTATTGCACAAGCCAGCATGGCCTCAACAAAGATACTCTGAACTGGTTGCGGCACATGTTTGAAAAAAATCTTAAAGCTTACGGTAAGTGGTAAAAGATGGCTTTATTATTTCATAACAAATGCAAGAATGTATTGCACAGTGTTTTTGCATTCATGAATATACTAAATCTTCAGTTGATTTTACGATTCCATGAATGAGTTAAGCTTGTTCTCACAAATTCATTCATCATTCTATTTGAACTAATATTTTAACGTTGTTCACAAGATATTCAGCGTCTAGAGAGGGGGGAATTATTAGAACCGAATTTCCGAAATCGGTAATCTGAGTGTACAGGAACTACTGGTAAAGTTTTAGCCTGAGTTGCAAATCACTCATTGAAAGTTTAATTTCTACTTCAAACTGAAGTTTTTTGATGTACACCGAATACTCAGTGACTAAGCCCCTTGCCTTTACCTAACGAGGGAGGCAGTGTGGACTGGAAAAATTTGATTGGGGTTACTGTAGTCCCTGTTGCGCGGCGGCTCAGGAAAAACCTCATTAAGTTGTCCTAAAATGTATTAACGGCGCAGCAACGAAGGATGAAGCTTATCTTATGTCCACTCGATCTCTTCTTAACGAAATGAATCGGAATCGGTTGCGCAGAGCTTATAAGTGTGTTTTGCGTAAATAGCTAGTATTCGTTTGGTTATTGATAAGTGTTTTGACGGCGAGGGTTGATCGTTCATTATTGTTTATGTCATAAAAGATGACGCAAACAATGAAGAAGAAACATCAAAGAAGTACAATTAATACTGAATATTTCTTTGATTGGTCTGTTGGCTAGAATAGTTATAGCAAATGGCTCAGTGATCATTTGAACGGTCAATTTGCAAAGATGCTAACTGGCCTTCTACATTAACGATTGAATTAGTCAATGGTTTGCCTTGGTCACTGCTGTAGTCATGAAATCAGCGATATGTACTGGAGTAGTTATATGTACTTTGTTGATGATGGTTAAGTCAGCTGTCAGTCTCGTAGCGGTCTGCCTCCATCTGAGCCAGTTGTCCAGCAACGTTGCGGCTGTCTTCAATGGTGTAGCACTTTTTTTCTTTTTTTCTCACAACGATCTGCAACTGTCTTGATGGCGGAAAGAGGTGCATTGAGAGCTGCGCCACACCGCTTGGATAGAGTTTATTTAGTTGGATTTTTTGCGCGTCGCTATTCTGAACATGCCGCCATACTGAAATGACATGTAGCAGTCAGCGGCCTTGTCATACATGTCTTCCAATGTCAGGATCTTTTTCATTACTTTTGCTGCTTTGATGGGATCGTCGTTGACTTTGACAGGGGTGGTCTTGTGCCAAGACATGTACGCTTGCACCATGTCAGGGCTCTTTTGGTCGAACTGCGCCAAGTAATTGATGGCATTCTTCATTTCTTCTCTTTTCGCCTCTTTTTTCTTTTGTGCATGTGATTGAAAACAGGCTTTGGATAAGATGAGCTGTAGCGCCGATTTTGATGTTGACTGGAGTTGAGATTTCTTTGTGCGTTTGATGCTTTCATGCAGCCGATTCTCTATTGTATAGCGCGCTGACTTGCGATTATTACCTAATTGATTGAAGTTGCGTGGCTGATCCTCTTTGTCATCGTCGTCCTGGCGCGTGGCTGGTTTGGTGTAGGGATGGCAGGTCTCCCTCATTGTAGTCATCTTTGACAACTGCTTGGCCTCTGGGCCAGCCGCGATGGTTGTCCCTTTCATGGGTCAATTGTTCACTGCGGTTGATGATGTGGAAGGAGCAGCGATGTTCAGTTGAGAAAGGGTGGTAGACACTCTTTGCAAGGACAGCATCTCAGCATGCACCTGAACCATCTCTTTGATGTACTCCATGGGCGGCTCATTGACCATGTCATTGATTTTGTTGGTGGTGATGTTGGGGTTTTGTTGCAGCAGCGTGAAGGTGCCCATTTTAGGCAGCCACATGCATATCCTACTGCATTGCAAACACGCTACAATGGTTCTCATTGAAGAGGTGTACGACACTACGACAGACGCTCAGCGACGCCCTCCTCTCCCTTTCTTCCTGCGTCTCCTCTCCGTTGTCCCCCTGTTCCAGCGACTTGTGACCAACTACGTGACCGACCAGGAGCAAGCCAGGACTTTTCTGCTCGACTATGACCGACCGATCCTCGACATGATTGACATCTACTTGACCAACTACAAGGGACTTTCTTCAGGATTAGAGGGCCACCCACTACGTGCGATGAGGACGCTACGCAAGATGATCAAGTCCCAGCGCTTCGCTGATAAGATTCATGACTTCTACATCTGTTGCACCGCCAGCGGAGCGTTTGGGACTTACGCCTCATCGCTGTCGGGTCGGCCCTCGCGACCATGACGACTGACCGTGACTCTCTCCAACTTCTCTTCGACCAACTCTTTTTTGCTGTTCATTCGCCGTGACCCTCGACCGTAAATGTTTCTGTGACTGTACTAACCCATGCTCACGTTTTCATGTTTACTAACCAATGTTCTTTTCCATATGTTTCATTGATGTAATACTAACCCAATATTTCATTCATGACTTACTAACCCAATGTTTTTTATTGAGCCAATGTTTCATTTATGTTTACTGACCCCATCTTTTATTGCTTATTCTTCTCGTCTACTAACCTTATGTGTAAATAGCTTCTTCAATTTAACAACACACAACCAATAGCTAGTAACATTCATTAGTCCTTTTCTACCTCAGCTTTCGTAGAGCAATCATCCGCGCGTTGGACTGCACCAATCACTTTATTAAGTATCAAAGCAAAGTCATCAATTCGTCGAAACCGAGCGATAATTTTAATCAAGGTTTCTAACATTCGTTTAAAAACAGCATCCAGTCAGACGTCTAAACAACTGTCACAAGGAATTTGGTTCCACTCAACGAGCTCTCAGACTCTAATGAGCTGCAAGCCCTACAACACGCACATATACAGCAACCGATGATGAGCAAAGCAATTACACCTGACACTAGGGTTTCTACCATTATGATGTGTTCTTGATTGCGCTTTGTTTAATAGTAGACTGTAGCAGAAGTCGTTGTACTGTTCAATTTCTCTTCAAATTTAATGACTCTTCTTAACTGAAAAACTATTTAATTAGACAGTTAATACTTATAGCACAAAGTAGAGTGAGTATGAATATCACGAAATAAGCGTCAGTGGGAGATGGAGGTTGTCTACTTTTACTCCATCCCCTTTCTCCAACTCGTTCCCCCGCAAAGCCCGCGTCAGACATGCAACATAAATTTCTAATAATCAATTGCTCTTAGTGTATTTTAAAGTAAAATATGAATGAGCCTGAGACTGAATCATTTCAATAAATAGCAAAGAATTGGGAAATTAGGGGAAATAAAGCACCTGTGAACGTATGAAAAAACCCAAAAAAAGCCAATGCACGTAGCGCATTGGAAAATTTGGTCAAGAAGAAATGGCTCGCGATACCGCTTGATAGCGCTGAATGTCTTATCATAATCGCATCCATTGTCAGGCACTATCAAACGACTCATCACATGTTTACAAGCGTCCCTTCATTCACCAAATCTCATATTAAGCATCTTGTTCAGCTTTTGATAACGCGTGCGGAGGCGAGCAGAAAATTGCAATGAGCTTTTATGGTTGAGAAACATCAAATATCGTCTTATTTCTAGTTAGCTCATCTCCAACTTCATTTGGTAGTTTATACATAGCTATGCCATTCAAAGAAAAGTTAAAAAGAAAAATGTAAGATGAAAATCTTTAGTATTAACCTAAGGGACGCGACGCGCCTTAAAACAAATTGGTAATGGCAACGGCTATGAAACCTGAATTCATCCTCTGCAAATTACTAGTACACTTACAGAATACGAAATTAAACGCAATATGCATTCATTTTATGGTTTAAAATACAGTTCCTATTTCAGTTATCATAATATGGTGCCGAAAACGAAATGGTTACCATAAGGGATGGGTGTTTTTGGTATTAATTTTACTGAACCGGAAGCGAAACCGTTAGTATTTGGTCACGCTAGTTTTTTACGTAAAGGGTCACAACGAGACTGAAATTTTCAAAATAGGTTAGAACTCCTTGTTTCGGGGGACGAATTTTATTCAAACACATGTTTTTAAGACAGTGTCAGGACTTGACACTATATTCGATCTAAGCGAATGTGCGCGTGAATTGACTCACGTATGGATGCGCTGCGGTACAACGACTTAGTCGAGAAGAAGAATGGAGAGAGTCGACGTGCGATCTGAGTGAGCACAATTCAACTGCGTTTAATCAGCTTCGGCATTCGTTATGTTCGTTAGCTCCGAATGAGCTCGACCAATCAGCGAGCTCGCCGTTCAAACTTCATTCAACCCACGGCGAGCTGCGTCAGCTTTCGGAATTAAGATAGCATGAAGTTATGTTTCGAACGCGCTGCCCTGTGGGGGTGTTGCGAAATTCAGCTGACGGATCTGTCATGGGGAGCCTGCTGACATCTCTCTGATTCACCGAGTCCGTTTATTTAACCTTTTTATCATCACTGTAGTTATAGGGAACGCAAACGCCTCAGACTCCTGAGTCAATCTCAAGCAAACTGCGCATAAACTTCGGTGCCTGTCGATCAATTGAGTTACGCGTTCAATCAGCAAACTTCGCAAGAAATTATGCCAACCCGCATCAATACTTGCCGTAATATTTCGCTATTAATGTTAATATAACTTGTCGGAAGCATCCTCCCCTCCAAAGATATTCTCTCTGTTATGCCCGCAGCATAAATCTAAGCCTCAAAAATGGCTAGACCTTTGTCTGCAGAAAATCCTACCCACGAACTAAGGGCTGTAATCTATTTAAACTATTTCAACATTATTGTGATTCTTTATGTGAGAAGCGCGAATAATTTAAGGTTCCGGTTCCGGCTCAGGAACACTAGTACCGGGTATACGTAATGTACAGGGTGGCGCATAAGTAACTTCACAAGGTTGATTGCTTTTAACTTCGTTAAAATGCAACCAATTTGAATTCGGAATTTTTACAAGGCCCTACTTCTAACTTAGATTTTCTTATTTGAATCTTTAAAATGGATCTATTTTTCGTTATTTTGTGCCAACTTGAAAAAACAGAAAATTTTCACCACGCAGAGTGACTGAAACGTCATGATACAATTTGTTTTTTAATAACTTGGCCCATATTAATTCAAATAAGTTGAAACTTTACCTAAATAAGCTATCAATATCGGGTGTTCGATTAAAAAAATAATAACTGATATCGGTCATGGCGTTGTCAAGATATGATCAAGCGAACTTAATCATTCATTTTAAGTGAATTGTCAGCGATGCGCTTTACCGTGCTCTCGCGCATCCTTTTAAACATATTTTTAAGTTCGCTTGATCATACCTTGACAACGCCATGACCGATATCAGTTATTATTTTTTCAATCGAACACCCGACGTCTGTAGATTATTCATGTCAAGTTTCAGCTTATTTGAATTAGTTTGGGCCAATTTATTAAAAAACAAATTGTATCATGACGTTTCAGTCACTCTGCGTGGTGAAAATTTTCTGTTTTTTCAACTAGGCACAAAATAACGAGAAATAGACCAATTTTAAAGATTCAAAAAAAAAGTCTACGTTAGAAGTAGGGCTTTCTTGTGAAAATTCCGCATTCAAATTGGTTGCATTTTAACGAAGTTAAAAGCAATCAATCTTGTGAAGTTACTTATGCGCCACCCTAAGAATGAATGGCCAGAGAAAGAAAATCTCAGATGCTCCGTATTGCTAGGAAATTCAAAACGATTATGAACAAAAAAATAGTTGATATTCGTGCAACAGACAGTGAAAGTGGAGTAAAAGCTGTTGAAAAAGGATTACTATATTGATTAATAGTTTCGATAATTATGACGTTAGATGTGAAGCTTCTGTGTGCATTGAACCGCTAAATTAAAATCAAATGAAAAGTCCCATCATTTTACTGATAGTGTTTGCATTGCACATCACTCATACAGCAATGCTCAATTTCCTATCTCTGTTGGGCTGACAAATATTTGGAAGCAGTGAAATGTCGCCGACCTATCATTATAGTAACTGTGCTCTTTATCAGTGTTGTTCGTCGCCGTGCCAGTATATGAATCAGCGTCTGAACAATATGATGTGTAGACAATTTCACAGCAATAATATGCAACGAAGTGTTGTTTGTGTCAGCATTGTCTCGGTACGCTTTCGCGCGCGGCGACAAACAACGCTTATGTTACGCAAAGATTAGATATTGATAAAATGACGCCATTGTAAAAGGTGGGGCATATGTTCTGACACAAATTTAAATAGTCCCATTGTGCTAATGAATCAGGCATTTATTTTAATTTTGACACCGTTAGAAAGCACGTGAAAAACTGAATACGATGAAGGCAAAACTAATTTAGGCAGTAAAACAATGAGTGCATTCTCGGAGCGCGAAACAAAATACAGGATGGTCAAGAATAAACATAAAACCCCTTCTAACGTTTGCTACGATGAAATTTTACATGTAAATACCTTAATATAAAATCCAATTCTGGACAAAGTTTCAACACCAGAGGGTCATTTTTAGATCAGTGACGCCAATCTATATGTTCAAAATGACCACCATCAACAGCGGTACACGAACGCGCGCAATGTACCACAGAACGGGAGATAATTTGACAAAGTTTCATATCAAAATGAACAAAACCATTAATGATCACTTCGTCTAACGTTTTCCGACCAAACATGTTAGAAATCAGGGGATCCCAGCACGAACTGCGAAGGAGCACCTTTGCGTTTTTTTTTTGCAGGAGAGGCGCGGGTTAACTGCAGCATAATAAACAAACTTGTGCTTACAATGCAATATAATCCCGTTCGGGACGTAACTTTGTCCAGAGTTGGGGTTTATATTAAGGTACTTGCATATACAGGTTGTTTCAAATTTTTATCACCTTTTTTTCGAATAACTTTTGTTAAAGTTGTTTGATTCACTTGATTCTTGTTTTGTTCGATTTACAGGAAAGTAGGAATATTTTGGCGTAGGAAAAGCGCGTATGACAAATAACTCTGATAGTTCGCAACTAAATTCAATGCGGATTTCGGCATCCTATTGAGCTCTCATTAACTTGGATTTCCTTTCTTTAATCATAAAAATCCTATCACAGTTACTGATTTTACGAACTTTGTACGAAAGATCATAATTTCGGACGTTTTCGTGTTCCTTGCACGTTTCTCGCACAATTTGGTCGCCGTACCGTTAAAAATGCGCGAGAAACGCACGACAAGTAAAAATTGTGACTCTCCGTAGAAAAGATCGTAAAATAAGTAATTGTGATCGGATTCTTATGACTAAATAAAGGAAATCTAAGTTAATGAGAGCACTACAAGATGCCGAAATCCGCATTTAATTTGATTGCAAACTACCAGAGTTATTTGTCATACGCGTTATGCTATTGCACGCTTTGCTCAACACGGTAAACATGGGGTGCACCACGTTCGGGCTCAAAATGTGTTCAGCACATGCACGACTTTGCCCATTTTCATGATGCCGTTGGATAGCTCTGCATTAGGGCTACAACCCTAGGGTACAGCAATTTTGAGAATTGTAATCAAGATCCTACCGAAAAATTCAAAAAACCAAAAAAGTTTGAAAATTCGAATTTTTTTCTCTTGCATAACTTTTCAGGTTCTGTACCAATTTTCAATTTGAAATAAAATTCAGATTTATGTCATCATTTCCAATCGATTGATACATGAAAATACTGATTTTGACAAGTTCTGTTTTGTCAGCACACAAATTTAAATCTCCCGCCGTATCTCGAAGTGAAAACTTTTGTAGAAAAATCCGACGTCATTTTCGGAAGTTTTACCCTAAATTACCCTTGCATACCAAATTTCAACGAAATCCGATCACTTTTTGCCCATTGTGCCAAGAGTTTCTCGATGCTTAGAAAAAGCGGATCTTAATCTGTTCGAAAGCCAAATGTTGGTAATGTCTATCATATAACCAATGACAATGTCTATTGTTTGATCATCCAGGATGCTTTCTTTTCGACCTTAGCTGATGATAGAGTAGATCACCCTGTCACATGGTTCCAACAGGACGGCGCAACCTGCCACACAGCAAGGTCGATCATGGCAATCCTACACACCGCATTTGCAATCGAAATATCAGCCTTGACCCTAAGTAGCCTCGTTCGCTCGATCTCACCCCGATGGACTTTTTCTTATGGGGATATTGCAAAGATAAGATTTAGGGAAAAGATATCCATGGCAATTTTGATGACTTGAAGCAAAAAATCATTGATGTAATTGCGACTGTAATATTTGACGTGCTCAAAAATGTGTTCAACAACTTGAAAGTGAGACTTACTCTGTGCATTATTCAAAATGGTGTTCATTTTGCTCATTATATGTGATTTAATTTGTGATTGACTTTATGAATGTGATTCTGTCTTGTGAACCGATTTTCATTGATTTGAAGCAAATATTTTTTAATCTCATCTTGCTGGCTTCTCTGCATATTAGCATACCTATATGCGGCGCATTCAGTAAGTGTGAAAATGACACCTAATTCTCGCTTGACTATATCTTGATGATGTCATAACCAGATTCAATATTTACGTTTAACATTAATTCTCATCGTCTGCAGCTGGGTTTTCTGGGTCAATTTTTTCAAAAAACAATTTGTATCATCACTTTACGATTACCCTGCTGTAGATGATGGGACCTTTTCAACTTTTAACTCTATTTTTTCATCTTTTAGCAGCTCTTAATTGGTCGTCGCGGTATTCCAGTCAAGTGCATTAATTTCTTTTTCACATTCCGCGCTATGTACTAATGAGAAAGGAAAACATTTAAACATGACATTGGGCACTCCATTCGATGTGAATATTATGACAATGGCACGTTGGAGGATTCACAAAGTTGACCGTCCTGTCACCGCATTCATTATGATCACTAGCTGAACTTGCCGACACGTTCAAATTCTGCATGTCTGGCGAAAAGAATGACAATTTGATTTTTCCATCATATGCAAATACTTTGGACAACTCGTCGTTTAACTTTTGCTAACTCTTGATCGCACAATTTGCCGTCGTTATATGCAAATCGGCAACAACACACGCCCATAACCACAAATTATCAGTAAGCTTTGTCACACCTGTCGCTGATACGCCCTTGCGAAATACGTTAATGTTCATGAGTTATAACAACATAGGAGATACGAGAAAAGTGTGACTTTGCAGTATCGAAAATCTTTTAACTTTCTCGCGATGGAACGACATAAAAGGGATCCGTCGTCATTCCACTCAGTATCAGTGTGACTAACCATAACATCTGAGGGCCTAAGGAAACATTTTTGAGAAAGTGTTCACTTTGGAGCAAAAATGCGTTGTCTATCGATTATATTGTCCCTTTCTCTTGTCGTTACAATTTCCATGCAAGCATGTCCTAATGGTTGGAAACCATCAGAAGTCGTCTCGAACAAGTGCTATTATGTGGGCGTCAAAACGGATACTTGGTTCGGAGCAGAAGGTTTCTGCACGAATGCCGGCTCTAACGCATACCTCACTTCGATTACATCAGCATTCGAAAATGCCGATGTGGATGGTACTTTTCCATTTATGCATGATCCCATTTAAAAATTACGTTGCGTCCTGTAAAGACAGTTGTACAAACAGGTACAAGGGCATGCAGGCTATAAGAGGAAAGTATGCCAAATGTAGTAACTTCTCTGTTTTATACCATTTTCATTGTAATAAATACGCTTTTTGAGGAAACAAACAAGGCACCTTCCAGTTCAAAGAGGAATTTTTCAATATTGATTTGACTTGGAAATGCCCTCTTAAGTTTGGAAGGTATCCTCTTTAAATTGGAAAGAATCCTTATAAAATTGCAAATGCTAAACTAATTAATTTGTCATAAAACTCCAAGCCACTCGATTTTCTGATAGAAAGAGATTCCTTCAGAGAGGGGAGGCACATACCCTCATCCTACCAGCGAATGTGTGCGACATTCGTTCCATGCCTATCCGAACAAGTCTTTCACTTCGCACGCTTAAAATCGATGTCATGATTAAAAAGCAACGGTATACGAATTTCAGCCATCGTTTTGAACACGCCATCTGTTTCGGTTTGCCACCAGTTTTGGATCGGCGCATATGACAGTAACCGTAATGGGAATTTTACGTGGGTGGATGGTAAACCTTGGGGATACGCCAGCTGGGCTCCAGGTATAGCCATTTCAGTCATTTCGATTATTTTTAACATCGTGCGTCATAGTTAGTTTGTTTTAATACAGGTTTACGGTACTCAAGACAGTCACTCTAAGCTGGTGTTAGAGTGGAGAACTTTGACGTTCCCTTAATACTTAGGTGCCTAGTTTACCTGGTTCACCAAGTTTTATCAAAATGGTTCTGCGATTAGATACTAGATGCTCAAACCAGGACAAATGAAAGCTAAATAGTATAAAGGACTTACTTACTTAACTAAGTTGCTATACTTAAGTCAGCGTGATAGCTTTCTCTTTTTTCTACTTTATCTTTGATTCACAGTATCTAGTTATTGAACATCCAACACTGCTTAGAGCTTTAGCTTTGTTGTTTCATTATTCGTCAAAAATTAGCGCCATAGTTGAGATAAAATAATGATAAAAACAATATGTTAAGGTCAATCGGATCGAACTCAGCCGTGTGTTTCATCAGCGGCGCTCGCAAAAGGCGTGTGGAAGACGGAAAATTGCGGGGCTGATAATTGCTTCATTTGCGAAATGTATATGGACGTTTTGAGTAGCACCTCTCTGCCTCCTAATACAACGCCTTCGACGAGAATGACGGACTGCAAGGACTGGTTCAATCAAGGAGCACGTACAGATGGGATATACTCCATAAATCCAGATGGTAAAGGATCGCTCAACGTATACTGCGACATGACGACCGATGGTGGTGGCTGGACCGTATTTCAGAGGTACTTCTTTGAATTACTCTACTTATATTGGACATGTGTCTCCTTTTCTGCAGTTGCAGCAAGGTTTAGCATTAATTTCGGATGAAGTTTATAAATTTCGAAAAGCATTCAGCGGCAAATGTCTCTAATACGTGTCATTTTTCATTTTGCTTCGAACTGAGCTGTTTGATTTTAATCCTACTCAGAATTGGTTAAAGTTTCTCCTCATACGCCATTAAACCTGCCCCTCAGCAATGAAATGATTAAAATAAACATCACTTGATTTAGACGCAATAATGGTGACCTTTCGTTCTACGATAAATTGTGGAACGAATACAAAATTGGATTCAACAATGGATTGGAGAACAATTTATGGCTCGGAAATGATATCATTCATGTTCTGACTACCAAAGACTCGAATGTCGAGTTGCGCATTGATCTTTGGGGCGATCGGAATACAGGAAATCCTTATCCAAATGGATACTGGTGGGAGAAGCACACTAATTTCTCTGTAAGTTACGCATCCCTTAGATAATAGTGTAGGCGGTGGGTTGCCACCGACTACTAATCGCGCCTCCCGCCAGTGCCGGCGTCCCGGCACGAGGGCAATACGGGGAAATGGTTAAGCTCGATTTCGTAACCGTCATGTATGTAAGAAGAAAGTGAGGAGATTACGGCAGTCTGTGTGTGACTCGTCACGTAGGGTGGTTGTTTCGGTAAACGATAGTAAAGAAAACTGATCGAAGAACCCGACACCCTACAATAGAGTGAATTTAAAAAATATAAGGAACGCAGACGCTTGTGGCACCTGAGTCCATTTCATACAAACTGCGCATAAACTTGAGTCTCTGTCGATCAGTTGAGTTACGCGTTCAAACAGCGAACTTTGCAAGAATTGTGTCAACCCACATTAATAAGTGCCGTGATATTTCGACACTAGTACTCATCTAACTTGTCGAGAGCATCCTCCCCTCCAAAGACAACCTGCCTATCATGCCCGCGGTATAAATCGTAGCCTCAGAAACGGCCAGATATTCGCCTGCATAAAATTCTACCCACGAAATAAGGGGCGGTAACCTGTTTTAACTCTTTTTAATATCATTGCAACCTTTTATGTAAAGAGGGAGAATAATTAATTAAAGGTTCCGGTTCAGGACAATTAATATCGGATACACATTCTATATGATACAACTTTTGGTATATCATCAAAACTGGAACTGGAATCGAATTTGAAATAATAGAGCCGTAACACCGGACCGAAAGGTGAACCGTGTTGCGTTGGCAACTGGTCCTCATGACCTCTGTTGCTATGCAAAACAAATACGAGAGCATACTGTATCAGACTCTTATGTCACGAACGTCTATTCATCTTTAGGGTCAGTGGGCGGAGATTCTTAGCAAAACGAACTGTATAAATTTCGTGAAAAATACGAAATGCGACTGCAAAATTTCATTATTCTAACACTCCCCTATGCCAAATGCTCATTTCGCGCTAAACTTTTCAGAAATTGGAACTCCCCATTAGCCACAAATAAATAGGGCTAATAACAAAGTTCAAATCGCGCCAAATATCGTATCTTGGGAGGTTTCGGCCAGTTCGCATAAAATAGACTCGAGTGCCAAAAGCCTTTGCATATCCTATATATGCTTCTCTTCATTCGTGCATAGCTTTTGCCTTTTTAGATAGTTCAACCTTTAAGAGATTAAAATAGAAGATTCTTGTATTGAATACCTTTCTAATGTTATAATAGTAATGGATTCAAACGGTCAGATATCGTAAAAACTTGTTTATTTTAATCGCATATTCAACTTAGAGTTCAAAATTTTACTTTTATCTTTCCCGTCTTTTTGATTTGTTTATCTTTTGGATTATAGTCTTACAATCTTAACATCCAATCTTTACTGCTTATCTTTAGTAGCAGACGTTTTTTTAATATAATTTTAACGTTTGATTGAGAAATTTATGGATATATCGAACTTAATATATTATGAGAAGAAATAAGATGTTAGAAAACATTTATATTGCATAGAAAATAGTCTGCTGATAATTTTTTTGTCTTATTACTTTTACGGTATATTTGCATTATTAAATCCCTTTGTCAATTTATTTACATAAAACTTGACGATGTTTTACTGAAATCGAAGAAAGCTGATTTGTCATCTGTGAGGTAAAAATTATCGAACAAGCTACCGGGTTTTTCCGAGTATAAGCCCCCCCCCCCCAAATATAAGCCCCTCTGGGCTTATATTGGGTTTGACTTTCCATTTATAAGCCCCGGGGCTTATATTTGGAGCCGAAAAAAGATCACCATGAATGCGTGGAGTGAAATTATTTCAAATGAATTTTACGTGTAAATACCGCATTCTCTAATAGGATTTGCAAAAATCATATAGATCTTCCATTATTTGCGTGTAAGGTTCATTTTAAAGGTGAAAAAACGACGTTAAATACAAGTATGATTGGTACCGCAAAAAGCGTTATCTTCTTACATATATAATTACTCTTGTCAGTCTGTGTGTCTGTGTGTGTGTGTCAGCGTTCTGATTGGCCCGCACTCGGACGAAGCGCCCCCTCGTGGCGAGCGTCGGAAACTGCCCTTTCTTCGTACGGGTTGCGGCCCCATCGTGGCAAGCGTCGGGAACTGCGCGTTCTTAGTACGGGTCAGAGATCCTTCGAGGCAAGAGTTGGAATCTGCCCATTCTTAGTACGAGCAAGGGTACCATCATGGCAAGCTTTAGAATCTGCCCGCTGTTAGTAATGGGTCAAAAGTCCCTTCGAGGCAAGCGTCGGAATCTGCCCGGCACGAACCGATCCTGATGCCCTCTCCCGGTGAACGTAAGAAACTATCTAATTTCGTACCGTTCAACGGTTAAGGGTGGTGAGCAAGGAAGTTCGACTTTGCAGCGCGCGAGAGGCCAGACAGAGCCGCGGATCGATCAATTAGAAATGGAAGCGACGCACATGAATGGCGTAGAAAACAGACGTGAAATTACTGCGCGGGAGTGTGAATTGTCGCGCTTTCGAATTTTATAGAAAAACTCGTGGAAATTTTCCACGGGTCTGCTAGTGTAATTGATTTTTCCAAATAGAAGCCCCGGGGCTTCTATTTGGGGACAAAGTAGAGACGCGAAAAGTGCCAATTCTTATTACAAGCCCCGGGGCTTATACTCGGAAAAACCCGGTAAAAGGTGTTCACCAGAAAAGGCAAATTAAGTTGTAAATAAAAAATGGTAGCTTTTGATATTGTAAGATGATTAAAAATTAAATGCTGCCGGATTTACAAATATTTAATGACCAAGTTTTGCTCATTATTTGTTCCTTGTAGTGCCAGCTATATTTAATATTCTTACAGATTGAGGATGAAGCACATTTTTACGCACTGCACTTATCTTCTTCAAACACAGGCAATGCAACGATGTCGCCAGGATACGGCATTTCTTATTCCAATGGTTCAAGTTTTTCGACAGTTGATACTTATCACGGCGCCGCCCCTGGTTGCCTTGGTTTCCAATATGGGTAATTTTGTAGCTTTCCTAATATCCTTTGGCAAGGTAAATTTTCAGGGGATGGTGGATAGATAATTGCGCTTGGGCTGCATTAAATGGCAAATATGTACCGGCGCCTTGGGACGCAGGGCATGGATTTTACTGGCACACTGGTTCTATAGCTATCCACCCAATACAATCTCGTATGATGCTGCGAAGTCTGGTGTAGTGAAATCATATCGATCTTTCTGTTCGTATGTGAATCAAGGAATGGTTTGGGATAACTACCTAGTCCTCGAATTCGCAATTATTACTTAAAGAAATTTTGATTATAAAACCCCCTTTAATCTTGAATCACCTTGTTACATAGATATTTGTATTAGAAGCTCCTCTTTGCGATTTTTGTTTCAATTCAAATGTACGTCCTAATCGTGAAAGTGATGATTTATCGATGTCAAAGTTAGTATACACTAAACTTGCAAGTGAATGTGGTCGATTTCGTTAGTCTGTCATTGATACGACAATTCAGAGCATAAATAAAGGTTCCATATATTGTTGATTTATAGCGATTGTTCTTTAGTTATGGAAGTACAGGGTGGCCAAAGAATTCTTCGATTTTTGAATTTGAATAAGTTTGGATACGTTGAACGGATTTCTTGTAAGTATGGGTGTTTACAATCCCCGCTCTGGGAGAATTTTTTAGCAAAATTATTTTATGACCCAATATATAAGGGTGCCCTCTATAACTCGGGGTGCTCTTAGAACAAAAAATTTCTTAAACGATTGTTTAAGGACCGTGTTTAGCGTTGAATGGCTTAGAAGGAGAACTTAAAAAATGAACCCACTAACTTTCGATCATTCATTTTTTGTCAAAAATATTCTCCGAGCGCGGAGCTAGTCAAAAAATCAAAATTTACCAAAAACCGTTCATCTTGTGCAAAGTTCTTCAAATTCTAAAATCAGAGAATATTTCGGGACACCTGTAAAGGAAGTAGCAAAAAATAATTAAAGGAATGAAGAGATAATTGCACGCTTCATAGTCTTATTTTATGTATTGATATTTATTATTAATAAGAGATTTTTTGAGCTCATTATGCTTGAGTCGAGTGTTTCTTGGCTAGAGAGATGAGCTCTACGTGTACACAAAATAGCAGAAAGTAATAATAAGAAATAAACATTTCATATTTAGCTCTTTCCACAATTAAAGGGCACCAAATTTTACGACAAACCGTTAGAAGTGCGTTTCTTGAAGCAAATTTTCCTTAAAATGAGGTATATACGTTGAAAATTAATGTCTTAGTACCAAACATAGTTCTCCAATTAGCTGCTGGTCGAAAATTCCACGGCCACTGGACCTATGTTTCCATGAGAAAAAAATGGGGTGAGACATATGTACGCCCCGAATAGCACTGGTTAGTAGTCTGCAGGATAAGGCAAAAGTTTCCGCTGTTTTTTCAAATAAACAATGTTTCTCAAAGAACACTGCCAAATTTTTGTAGTGTATCGACGCTGAGGGCGACCACTTTGGGCAAAAATGACCAGAGGATTCTGTTGATGTTAAAAGAAAACGTTTTTAATGTTATCAGAAGACTTAAAATTTTAATTAAACATGAACTTTAAAAACCGCGGGAACTTTTGTCCCAACCTGTAAGATCAGGGATGCGCGCGGGAAGAAAATCGATAATTTTCATGCATGGGTCAAACCGTGCACTGACCGCAGCCTGGGTCACGCGTCCATTGTAGTACCCCATCCCCAACCGTGCTGGGCTTACCCTCGCTCGTACGCCATATATATGCATTCTTGTTAATACCGATGCGCTTTGACTAATCAGTTGATGGCAACAACCGTTTATTGATAATTTATAACACAGCGATTCGTGTATATCACCAGAATGCCATCACAGTCGAACAGCACTCTTTTATTTCTTTTCGTTGTAGCTGTTGGCATTATTATTCTGCTTGATCCCTTGCTATACTGGCTTGATCAAGCGTATCTGTCACTCTCCTCTGAACCAGTGTTGTCTTAATACTTTGAAAAGTATTAAAATACCAGTAGTATTTTACAATACCATACTATTGTATGGGTATTTTTTCAGTTTTGGCAAAAAGAAT